>VXBC01013337.1:491127-506407 GCA_013399945.1 Ploceus nigricollis
AGTTTTGGGGCAAAACCCACGGGTAATTGGAAACTTGTTCTTGTGACATCACCCCTTGCAGGGACATCAGGGACCCCCCACATACAGGTCACGCCTTATTTTGGGGACAGACTGACGTCAGGGGCGGTAGAATGACGTCATGGCGAGGGGCGGGAGGTGCTGTGGTTTTAGGGTGAAACCCTTACAAACAGGAAAAGGATTCCTCGCGACATCACTCCATCAGGGAGTGACTCCATCACTCCCCCCCACCTGGGCGGCGCTTCGCCTCGGTGCAGCGTGNAGCATCGTCCCGCTGCTCTTCCCGCTGTAGATCCTTCGGGATCTGCAAAGATGGTGAAGGGCTGGAGCATCTCCGTGATGGGGGGAGCGGGGAGCTGGGCCTGGTCAGTCTGGAGAAAGGAATCCCATCAATCCGTACCAATATCTCCAGGGAGCGTCAGAGGATGGTTCCAGACTCTATTTAGTGATGCCCAGCAGCAGGACAAGGAGCAGCCATAAACTAAAATACAAATTCCACCGCTATGTGGGGAGGAACTTCTTTCCAAGGCGGGTGGCAGAGCACTGAACAGCTGCCCAGGGAGATCAGGGGATCTTCCTCTCTGGACATTCCAAACCCACCTGGATGCATTCCTGTGTCACCTGCTCCAGGTGACCCCGCCTTGGCAGGGGGGTTGGACTGGATGATCTCCAGAGATCCCTCCTGATCCGTAACGGTTCTGGGATTCTGGGATCAACCGCACCACGCTGTGCTGCTCCTGAAGCCAGATTATCCACCTGGGCTGTGCAGCTCAGCAGCTGTAAGCTGGATCTCTGGGCGCTAATAGAGACTTATCCTGGGAGTCTCAGCCGTTGTTGCTGAGTTATTAAAGCCCTGCTGGCTCAGGTGTGGGGCTGCAGAGCATCCTCGGAGCTGAGCTTTGTTCTCCGTCGGGGCCTGGCTCCGGGAGAATGTCTGCTGCAGAGTCACTCTGGCATGGAGCAACATCCGTGCTGTTGTTCTCAGGCAGCTGCCAGCACACAGGAACAGGCAGGAGCTGTGGTGCAGCAGATTCCAGCAGCCCTTTCCCAGCCCTGCCGCTGTGGGAGCTGCTGGGAGCAGTGGGTGTGAGCTGTTCTTTCCACAGGAACAGAATGGGCATGGGGGACTCCAACCCGGCAGCAGTCCCACACGCCGCTGAGGACATTCAGGGAGATGACAGGTGGATGTCACAGGTAAGGCTGGCAGGTGGATCCTCCTTACTGCGGGGATGTTGGGCCAGTGCTGCCCAGGCCACATTTGGGACCCTGAGGTCACGACAGCCTGGAGCTGGCAGCTGTCAGACCTGTGTGTCCTGCCACGATGGAGCAAAGGAAGAGAGGTTTGGAACCTCTTTCTGATGAGGAGTGACTGCACAAGCTGAGCTGGGTTAGCCCTGAGACGACTGAGAGGGGATCCCATCAATCCATACAAAATCTCCCGAAGATGGGGCCTGACTCTCCTCAGTGGTGCTCAGTGACAGGACAAGGAGCAATGGCCATAAACTAAACCACACCAAGTTTCATCCAACCCGGGATCCTCACGGGGTTCTGGAGTTGGGAGCAGTGTCCAGCAGCTCAGGGGTTAATGCCAGCAGGGGTGCTGGAGGGCATGGCAGCAGGGGAAACTGGTTGGGCAGCTGTCCCTGTCCTGCAGCAGGGATGGATGCCCAGGAGCAGTTGTCACCTGGAGCTCACCTTGCTGCTCTCTTTGACAGCACAATCGGTTTGTCCTGGACTGCAAGGACAAGGAGCCCGACGTGCTCTTCGTGGGGGACTCCATGGTGCAGTTGCTACAGCAGTACGAGGTAGGGATAAAGGGAGGGAGGGGTGGACTGGAGCAATTGGAGCATCTCTCTCTAACCCAGTGGCTGATCATGTGTAACACTGATGACTTCCACTGTTCCCGTTTTCACTGCTGTCTCCTGAGGCCTTCCTGCCCTGCTTCCTGAACTCCCCAGTGCCTGGACACTGCTTTACCTGGCTGCTTTTACCTCCCTCTCTGAGGCCACGACCGACTGCCTGCATTTTGGCACATGTGCACAGCCCCTCAGCTCTCAGATTCCAGCCTCCTGAGTTCCCTGTGGCTGTACCTGGCATGGCCAGAACACACTTATCCTGTAGAATTCAGGGTGCCAGAGGCATTGCTCCACTGGCTCTTCCCTAAAATTATTGAGGGAAAGAAGAGTTCTCTTCTGCCGTGGTGGCAGCTGAGCAGCTTTGTTCTGCAAGAGCTGCTTCCCTTTGTTCTAGTTTTGTTACCTGGGGATGAGAAGGATTTAATCAGGTCATAGACTCCTTCTTCAAAGGCCCTGTGCTTAGGGACACCGTGGTCTGCAATAGATCAGCGCTCTGGAGCTCTGATGAGTTCAGCAAATCACTGCTCCAGAGATCTTTCCTTCCTTTGTGCCACGTCTGAGAGCTTGAACCTCAGCAGCTCCATCTCTTCTGACTCCAGATAAAACCTCGTTCCTTGTCTAAGTGCCCTTTGTGGAGTGAGTTTTCAGAGAAGGGCTCGTGGCTGCCCTCAGTGACCTTGAGGACACCGTGTGGTGTTTTTGCCTCACAGGCAGGATGCTGCTCTGAAGCAGCACGTTGGTTTCTGCTTCCAGATATGGCGAGAGCTCTTCTCACCGCTCCATGCACTGAATTTTGGGATTGGTGGAGACACCACGGGACACGTTCTATGGAGACTGAAGAACGGTGAACTGGAGAACATTAAACCCAAGGTACGAGCTGCAGACTTAGTGAGGGTATCCAGGTGTGCAGTGAAGGTCACCTGCAGCTGCAGGCCTGGCACAAGTGCCTTCCCTGAGGGCACTGGGCAGTGCCAGCCCCAGGGCTGAACTCTTAAGCCTGACTCTGCCTGCAGCTCTCTGGCCACAGATGATGTTTATGCAGGGATTTCAGGGTCATCAGCCCTGTTACCACTTGCTCTGGAAAAGCTGCAAACATTTTTCTCTCCTTGCAGGTCATTGTTGTTTGGGTTGGAACAAATAACCATGAAAACACAGCAGAAGAAGTCGCAGGGGGAATCGAGGCCATCGTGCGCCTGATAAACACCCAGCAGCCACAGGCCAAAGTGATTGTGCTGGTACGTCCCTGCTCCCTGGGCTGTGCCTCTGCCTTACTGGGAGTCACTGGGCGGTGCTGGGAGGGCAGTCCCCTGATCTGTCCTCTGCTTTGTGCCTCCCCTCGCTGGCTTGGCTTTGCAGGAGCCCTCCTTTGGCACTTCCAGAGCTGGGTGGACTCATTCCCAGTAACTATCCCACTTACTAATGTTGCTGAAGAAGTCCTGTGAGGGGAAAACAGGTGCCCAAATCCCAGTTGGCATTGGGAATCCTAGTTGGCTTCCTTGTCCTAAGGAAGCTGCTGCCTGTCTTGCTGAGGAGCTGAAAGTGTATGGAAAGAGCACAAGCTGATACATTTAAAAAATAAAAGAAAGCAGTTTCCCTGCCAGTCAGTGCTTGTAGCTCATCTGGCTCCTTCACTTGCATTTCACATTAGCCCCGAATGGACAAATTCTGATTGAAGGGATGAGTTCCTCTTGTCACAGACATCCTAAATCTTGACAGGCAGCCCAAATTGGAGGGGAAAGCAGGGCTCCTGATAGCATCAGAGTCACACAAAGCTCTTTTCTGCCTCCTCTCGTGCCAGGGCCTGCTACCTCGTGGAGAGAAGCCAAACCCGCTGCGGCAGAAGAACGCCAAGGTGAACCATCTGCTGAAAGCCTCGCTCCCCAAACTGCCCAACGTGCAGCTGCTGGACGTGGACGTGGGCTTCGTGCACTCGGATGGCACCATCTCCTACCACGACATGTTCGACTTCCTGCACCTGACGGGCGGGGGCTACGCCAAGGTCTGCAAGCCCCTCCACGAACTGATCATGCAGCTGCTGGAGGAGACCCCCGAGGAGAAACGAGCTGCCCTGGCCTGAGTCACTGCTGTCAGCGTGGAGAGCATCATCCAGCCCATCAGATCAGTTCTGTCACTGGCACTACAGAATCCTTCTTTCTTAAAGCACTTTCCATTGTAGAATGTTACCGGATGTCCGTACCTAGTGTTTTGAGGGGGAAGGCTCATGTTTAACTGGTCTTGTACATACGAGGGCCGGCTGGGTTGGTTTTATTGCAGGAGGAAATTAGCTGAAGAAGAGTTTTACTTTTAAACCATTCCTCATTTAAAACAAGAACAGGACTGTCACTCTGTGCCCCTCTCATGTCTTGTTGCCCTGTGGTTGTCCTAGACCCCCTGTAGCCTGTCCGACAGCCCGCTCCTGGCTCACCGTTCCTGGCTGCAGCCATCGTGCTCTGTGTATTTGCCTGGGAACAAGAATCACATTCCACTTGCAAAAGCCAGAACAGATGCATTTTTCCAAACTCGGTTCCACCTTTTAGGCGGTTTTGGGTTTTTTTTTTGTTTGGGGTTTTTTGTTTGTTTGTTTATTTGTTGTTTGTTTGTTTTACTGAGGGGGGGTTAAATGACAAGTGTTGCTTTCTCACTCCTTTCTGAAGCAGCTTGAAACTGGAATTCAGAAATTTAAAGAAGGAAACAGTTACGTGAACTCGTGTAACACTCCCCAGTGCTTGTCTCGTGCTCGTTTCCCCAGTCCTGCTAGCGGGGGCACCTTCCCTTCCTCCCACGCAGCTCTCCTGGGAATGCTCCCATGGGTGCTGCTGCTGGCCCCTGCTCCTGCTGCCCATGATGTTGCTGGCTTTTAGCAGTTGCTCAGTGTAGGATTTTAATGATCAGTAATTGGCAGTTACTTCCTCGCTCCTCTGGAACTGACAGACATCCCTCTGAGGTGCCCGGGCTCTTTGCAGTTTTTTTTTTTTTTCTATTTTTTTATTAAGTATGACTGTTACATCCTTTTCTTTTTCTAAAGCAAACCCACATGAAGAGCCCCTGGCTGCGAGGCCTAAATCACTCTGAAGCTTTACAGATCCCAAGGTGTATATTTCCTTATCACTACTGGTTTACTTGTATAAACATTTTATTTGAGCAACTACAGCCTCTTAGAGTAAAAAGTGGAGTTAAGGCGTAGCTTCTCCTGCCCTGGACACTGCTCCTCACCTCTAGCAAGGGAGCCAGAGGGGCAGGTGCCCTCCTAAAGGGCTGTGGCTCAGTGGGGTTTTGGTTTGGTTTGTAGTTCAGAGGGCTGGTTGTAGTGAAAAAACTTTTCATTTCAAACAGAGAGCTTCTCTTCCAGAAAGAAATGGTTTGGACCCGAGAGGCAGAGCCCTAGATGAATTGATAACTTGCAAATAACCTATTTTAAACCAAATCTGTTCCTCCCTGCGTTACCTGCCGGAGCTGGAGCTCAGTGGTGCCACGCTGGATTTGTGCTTCCTGCAGGATTCCAGGCAGGTGAACCTGGGAGGAACAGAGAGCTTCACTCCGTGCTCCAAGGGAGGGGTGTTCAGGTGTCAGGTGGCTTTGCTGAAGCCCATAGGTACTGTACATAGTCTGTCTGCCCTTTGCTGTAGCCAAGGGGCTGGTGTGTAACTCTGACCTAGCGTTGAGGAATCCCCTAACGTCCCAGCTCATCCCCCTCCTCCTGTAGGTTTGATCATAGCAGGATTCCTGCCTGGATTGCATGCATAGTGTGTGTTTTGTTTCCAGTATATGTGATCTACACACAGATGAAGGAAAGGTGAAGCATTCCCCTGGCCAGGATCAGACACAGGGAGCTGCAGAGTGCCATGGGAGAGGAGGGGTCACATCCTCCCCCCATGATCCAGACCAGGGGTGCTGCTCCCTGGAGCTCCACAGCCTTGCAGGGCAGGCTTTGAGAGAACACTGCTCAGGCATCCCATAAGCTTCTGACTGGAAATATTGGGGAAGGGCAAGTGGAAAATCAAATGTGAAAAGTACAGTGCAGTGGAGAATTCCTGGGGAAGGGCTTATCCCATCCCCAGCCCCCTCAGGGAGCCGGGATAAAACCCGTTCTTGCTCCCTGAGAGCTTTCCATCTCCAGGCTTGCGAGAAAAGGCCGTGTGCTAGTTTGATCTCTGCATCCCTGCTCCCTTCCCTCCCCGCTGCTGCTGCTGCTGCGTTTGGCTGAAGAGATGCTAACCAGGAATGTACTCTGCAGTAAAGCTCTGACTTTGCTCAGCACCCTGTGCTCGCTGTGAGCCAGCCCCGTGGGCAGGGTGCCGAGTGGCCCGGGGAATTTGGCAGGCTCCGGCGTCACCGGGGAGGCTCTGCTGGCTCTGCTTAGGCTTGGCTTGCTGAGGTGCCATGCTCTATGCTGGTTCAGTGCTCTCGGCTCTGCTTGTTGCTGCCTGGCAGGAAACTGCCCTGCTCACCTGAGAGGTGTTGTGGGCAAGAGGGGTTCTGCCTCCTGCTCACCCAGTGCTGAAATCCGAGTGCCTCCTGTGAGAAAACTTCAGTTCCAGCTCTGGATGTCCCTGGGGACGGGGCTGGGCTGGAGTTGTGGCCTCCTCTGAGTGAGCGAGTCCAGTTTCGTGTTTATGCAGCAGAGAGGAAAACAAACAAAAGATGTGAAATGACAGAGTCTTGTGAGGTGCAGGGGGAGGGTGAGGCAGGAGCGGGGAGGCCCCCATACCTCCCCTCGCTGCCCACCCGCTGCCCCGAGCCTTCCCCGGGACACAACCATTGTGATTCTGCTTTGGCAAAAATGCATCGGCTGGTAGAGGTCACTGTTAGTGCATATTTCGATATAAATGTCAATGTTTACCCACCGTGTCGCAGCCTGTGTGTGTGTGTGTGTGTGCCCAGCCCTCTCCTGCCCTGTCTCGGTCACTCCTGGAGGTCTCCATGGGGCCGGGCAGGTGCTGCCAAACCTCCCACTGCGGGTCCTCCCCGGCTCTGGGAGTTCTGCTCAGCCAGATCCTTGCTCCTCGTTTAATTCCTGCTTTCCCCCACTCCGTTTGGGGCTGGTTTTGTCTGTTTTTCCTCCTTTCCCCGTGCAGATCTTGGTGCTGCACCCAAACCTGTGAGCACAGTGCTGCAGGTGAAGGGGACTGGTTTATTTTGGCCCTCGACAGGACATCGGCTTGCGTTGGATTCCCGAGAGATTTATCTCAAATGGCCCTGGAACAGACAGGGAATGCACATCCCCACGCAGTCCCGCTCACAGCCATCCTGCAAGAGGCGACTCGAGTTCCTTCAGGGCCAAGGAGTCAGCCGGAATTCTGCTTCTCTTCCCGCATGTCTGTCCCTGAGGTCGTCCCATCTGCCGCCAGCACCACCACCTGCACCTGGAAACCGTGGGCAGACTGTCCAAACGGTGGGATCCTCAGGGACAGGAGGGCCCGGAGAAATAAAGTGCACAATAGCAGCAGTGCCTTGTCTCGTGGCGTTTGTCCCGTGGAGCAGAGCAGGAAGCCGGTGGCAGCGCCCCTGGGTGTCAGAGCCAGCCCAGAAGTGGCTCTGAGTGAGGTGACACGGGGCTGAGCCCCTTCAGAGGGGAATTTTAAATCAAAAGCTCCAGCTGCAGGCAAATAAAATGTGATATAAAGGTCACAGAGCTGTTGGAGAGAGGTCTGGAAGCAGGAGGCTCGGCAACAGCTGGAATGGGGGGTGTTTTGGGAGACATACCAAAATTGCAGTGTGGCATCGCTCCCGCTTCCCCCAAGCATGGGAAAACTCCCAAGTTACTTTGAATTATTCCATTTCTGGTGGTGAAAGGTGCAACAAACGGGAGAAGCTGCAGGAACCCCGGCAGGAATCCAGAGAGCAGCAGGAGAAAGGGATGGGGCAGACCCACCCCTTCCCCGACAGGATTCTTCCACGTCCTCACGGACTTTAGGGGCAGGGAGGCCGGGCAAGGGGTTTGGGTGGGTGTCTGGAGCGCTGCATGGCACCTGGGCTTCCCTGTTGGGGCAGGGACTCCATATGGGGTCTCCTATGGAGCAGGGGCTCCCTTATGGGGGGCTATACAGGACAAGGCTCCCCTACAGCGTTCTATATGGGGCAGGATCTGCCCTACAGACCAGGGCTTTTTCTGTGGGGTTCGACAGGATCCCATATGGAGCAGGGGCTCCCCTTTGGAGCCGGGGTCCCATATGGCCGTGGGGCTCCCCTATATCGCAGGGTTCCCCTATGTGGTCCCATATGGAGCAGGGCTCCCTTACGGGGTTTTATATGGGACAGGGGCTGCGCTGTAGGACAGGGCATCCCCTGCGTGGTTCCCTATGGAGCCGGNCGGGGCGGCCGTGCTGGCCTGGGCGCTGCTGGCCGGGGCGCTGCTGCCCCCGCCGCCCGTCCGGCCCCAGCCCCTGCCCCACGGGGACCGCGAAGTGCACGAGAAGGAAGCGCAGTTCAACACCACCTACAGCGACTGGGTGCACGCCAACCTGCTCAACATCTACGCCTTCAACCACAGCGTCCGGAGGAACAGGGTGAGCCGGGGTGGTCACCAGCGCCGCGTCCCCCGCGGGCTGACCGTGCCCAGGGGGGCTGTGGGGTGCGCAGGGCACGGCAGCTTCTGCCACGGCGGCCGAGCAAAGTCCAGCCTTCGGTTCGAGGCGCCGCGGCCCGACCTGCCCGGCCGACACCTCACCTGCCCCTGTCCCTGCAGACCGAGGGCGTGCGGGTGTCGGTCAATGTCCTCTCGGACCAGAAGGACCAGCCCGTCCTCTTCGTGGTGAGGCAGAAGGAGGCGGTGGTCTCCTTCCAGGTGCCGCTCATCCTCCGGGGCCTGTGAGTACCAGGGGGAGGGCAGGGATTCCCCATGCAGGATTTCCCCAGGCTGGGCTGCCCCAAGCAGGAGTTTCCCATGCAGGGCTGGCCCATGCAGGAGTTCCCCATGCAGGGATGCCCCATGCAGGGGTCCCTGGCCGGGGCTACTGGGCACACACACCCTGGGCTCTCCCTGCCCAGGTACCAGAGGAAATACGCGTACCAGGAGGTGAGCCGCACGCTCTGCCAGCCGCAGACCAAGGCTGAGGTGGAGACCCAGCACTTCTACGTGGATGTCTCCACGCTCTCCCTCAACACTTCCTACCAGCTGCGGGTCACCCGCGTGGAGAACTTTGTGCTGCGGTGAGGGGAGCCCCATGCCCTTGTCCCCTTCCCTGCCTGCTGCCTGTGGGGGCTGCAGGGGCTGTGGCCCCCCTCGCCACCCATCACCTTTCCTGTGCTCTCTGCAGGACCAATGAAAGGTTCAGCTTCAATGCCACAGCCGCCCAGCCGCAGGTGAGGGCAGCTAGCACGGCGTGGCACGGGAGGGGTCTGCACCCAGGAGGGGAGCGTGGCCACCCTGGCAGCAACGGGCCCTTTCTCCTCACAGTACTTCAAGTACGAGTTCCCCGAGGAAGTGGACTCGGTGATCGTGAAGGTGACCTCAGCCATGGCCTTCCCCTGCTCCGTCATCTCCATCCAGGACATCCTGGTATGTCGGGGCAGTGGGTCTCCTCTCTGGGTGACCCGTGGTGCCCAGCAGGGCTGACGGCCCCTCTGCCCCCGCAGTGCCCTGTCTACGACCTGGACAACAACGTGGCCTTCATCGGGATGTACCAGACCATGACGAAGAAGGCGGCCATCACGGTGCAGGTGGGCATGGGGCTGTGCCACGGGGCTGAGCTGTGCCTGTTCCCTGCCACGGTGCTGCCAGAGCCCACAAAGGATGTCCCAGGGATAACCTCTGACATGGGAGACCCCTGCTGGGCTCTGCTGACCCCCGTCTCTTGCTGCAGAAGAAGGATTTCCCCAGCCATAGCTTCTATGTGGTGGTGGTGGTGAAGACGGAGGACGAGGCGTGTGGGGGGGCTCTGCCCTACTACCCCCTCTCCAAGAATGCCTCTCCAGGTTTGCAGTGGGGCTGCCACCATGGGCTGTGTGTGGGGACAAGCTGGGGACAGGGCAGAGAGCTGAGCCCTGTCCCTGCCTTCTTCCAGATGAACCCGTGGATCAGCACAACCGGCAGAAGACACTGGAGGTGATGGTGTCACCCGCCATCACCTGTGAGTCTGGGAGGGGCTGGGGGTGCTGGGGGTGCTGGGCTCTCTGGGGACCCATGGCAGGGCCCCCAAGGTGCCACCCCTGCTGAGGGCCTGTCCTGGCTCTGCACAGCTGAGGCCTACGTGCGCAGTGTTCTCTTCTGCCTCGGCATCTTCCTCTCCTTCTACATCCTCACACTGCTCATCGCCTGCTGGGAGAGCTGCCGGTGAGTGCCCGGCTGTCGCTGCCCCTCTGGGTGCTGAGCCCCTGGGCACAGTCCTGCTGGGGCCCTGGGGCTGTGTCCCCTCACCCCAGCAGTGGCACAAACGGGCTGACAGCCGCTTCCCTCGGCAGGCAGCACAAGAGGAAGGGGCTCCTGGCAGCCATGGATTCGCCCAGCCTGGACACAGGTGAGGGCTGGAGGCAGCAGCCAGCAGCATGGAGGGGTCTGCCTGGGGAATTCCTCCTTGTTCTGCCCTCTTGAGCCTGTGGCAAAGCCTCTGCCTCTGCAGGAGTATCCCCCTGAGTCCCTGGGGATAAATCCCAGTGTCAGGGGGACAGGGACGTCCCTGCTGTGGGGCTGGCAGGGCTGTGCTGGGGCTTTGCATCTCACCAGGTCTATCTCTTTCTTCTCGTGGCTTTCCGGGGACTCCCAGCATCGCTCCTGGGTAGGTGCCAGCTCTGTCCTTGGCTCTGAGCTCACTCCGTGCCAGGGCAGGGCTGGTGGGAGCTGCTTTGTGCCCAATGGCTGTGCAGCCCTGGGACAGGGGTGCCACAGAGGGTGACAGGGACCCTCCTGTCCCGCAGGTCACTCCCGCAGCATCCCCGACTCCTTCCTGAAGCATGGCCCCTACGACAGCTACGGTTACGGCTCCTTCGGTGAGCGCCACACACTGTGCCCTGTCCCTCACCCCCCTGCCTGTGGGCCGTGCCCACCCTCTGCCTGTCCTTGTCCTTGCAGGGAACGGCTCCTCCAGCAGCACCGAGGGCATCACAGACAGCCTGGGCTCAGCAGAAGTCTCCTACAATTACGTGGGTGAGTTGTTGGGCCACTGGTGTGGCTGCAGCCCTGCGGAGCCTCGTGCCCGGTGGCATCCTGGCTCTGTCCCCTCCATCTCCGGGAAGGGTCCTGGGGCTGCTGGCCCCTCTGTGCAGCCCCCAGTGGGGTTTCCAGCTGTGACACACCTCAGGGAGCTCTGCTGCAGTAACTCTGGCTTTCCTTTGAAGGGCAGGAGCAGTTCAAGCGGCGCACGCCCTCCGCCCCGACGAGGCCACTGAGCATTCCCATGGGTAGATGCTGGTACTGGGCAGGGTCGGGCCAATCAGGGCAAAATCTGCCCAGCCCCAGGCTGTGCCCGGGGCACAGAACCCCTGTTCCCCTCCCTCAGAGCAAGGGCAGCACCTGAGGGGCTGAAGAGCAGGACATTGTCTGCCTGGCCCTCGGTGTTCCCCAGCGTGGCAGAGCACCGGAGAACAGGCACAGGCCAGTGCTTGCCCACCTGGGCACAGCCACCACCTGTCCCCGGGGCAGGGCTGTAGGGAGCTGAAACCTGTCCCCAGTGTGAGTTGGCAGGGAGGCAGCCCAGTGGTTAATTGGGGCTGATTGGGGTTCTGTGGGGTGGGCACCGAGGCTCTGGGCTCTGCTGATGGCCCCGGCTCGGCCGCAGGGGAGCGGTCACTGGAGAACGTGGCCAGCCGGCCGCGCCTGGACTCGCTCAGCTCTGTGGAGGAGGACGACTACGACACGCTGGCCGACATCGACTATGACAAGAATGTCATCCGCACCAAGGTGCGTGTCCCCCCCAGCCCCCAGCGTGTCCCCGCTGGCCAGGCAGGCCCCTGACCCCCCTCTCCTTCCAGCAATACCTGTGCGTGGCCGACCTGGCGCGCAAGGACAAGCGGGTGCTGCGGAAGAAGTACCAGATTTATTTCTGGTGAGTGGGAGGCAATGGGGAGGGGGACATCCAGCAGCGTCCCAGCCTGGGGTGCACAGCAGGGACCCCCTGACAGCCCCACTCTCTCCCAGGAACATCGCCACCATCGCTGTCTTCTACGCCCTCCCCGTCGTCCAGCTCGTCATCACCTACCAGACGGTGAGCGTGGCCAGGGCAGCAGTGAGGGGCTCCTGGGAGCTCTGGGGGCTGCAGTCCCAAACCGTGCTCCCCAGCATGGTGGGGACATCCCTGGGAGCCCCCTGTGTCCCTCACCCTGCTCGTGCCCACAGGTGGTGAATGTCACTGGCAACCAGGACATCTGCTACTACAACTTCTTGTGCGCCCACCCGCTGGGGAACCTCAGGTGGGCTGGGGGGACGGTGGAGGGTGGCTGGGGGGGGTCCCCTGTGCCCAGGGCTGGGCTGCAGCAGGACCCCAGGGAGGGAGGGGGTTCACAGCACCCACACCGGGACTGGCCTCTCGCAGCGCCTTCAACAACATCCTCAGCAACCTGGGCTACGTGCTGCTGGGTTTGCTCTTCCTGCTGATCATCCTGCAGCGCGAGATCAACTACAACCGCGCGCTCCTGCGCAACGACGCCCACGCCCTGGTGAGGGACAGGGCTGCCTGGGGGGCTCGAGCTGCCTGGTGGGGCTCAGCCTCCCAGGACCCCCCACTTTGCCTCCTTCCCTCCCCTCTGCCCTGCAGGAGTGTGGTATCCCCAAGCACTTTGGGCTCTTCTACGCCATGGGCACCGCCCTCATGATGGAGGGGCTGCTCAGCTCCTGCTCCCACGTCTCCCCCAACTACACCAACTTCCAGTTCGGTGAGTGCCCCCCGGTCCCCCCCACCCACATCGGGGCCAGCCACGCCCCTCTCACCGCTGTGCCCCCCCAGACACCTCCTTCATGTACATGATCGCGGGGCTCTGCATGCTGAAGCTCTACCAGAAGCGTCACCCGGACATCAACGCCAGCGCCTACAGCGCCTACGCCTGCCTGGCCCTCGTCATCTTCTTCTCCGTGGTGGGCGTGGTGAGTGTGGTGGACACTGAGGGACAGGGGCTGGTTACCCCCACGGCTCACTGCCCACCCCCCGCGCGCCCTGCAGGTGTTTGGGAAGGGGAACACGGCCTTCTGGATCGTCTTCTCCGTCATCCACATCGTGGCCACGCTGCTGCTGAGCACCCAGCTGTACTACATGGGGCGCTGGAAGCTGGGTGAGGGGGGGCACCGTGAGTGAGGTGGGAGGGGACGATGTGGTGGCCCCCGGTGTCACCTCCCCTCTCCCCACAGACTCGGGCATCCTGCGCAGGATCCTGCACGTGCTGTACACGGACTGCGTGCGGCAGTGCAGCGGGCCCATGTACGTGGTGAGTGCTGCCACCGGGGCCCCCGGCTCTGCTGAGACCCTCCCTGGCAGCCCCCCCAGAGCAGCTTCCCCTGGCCCCTCACAGCCCCCTCCTCTTTTGCAGGACCGAATGGTGCTCCTGGTCATGGGGAACATCATCAACTGGTCACTGTGAGTGCAGAGCTGGGCACGTGCCAGATCCCGCCCTGCTTCTCCCCATCCCTGCTGCCGCCCCCACCCCTCTCCTGCGGTCCTGCTGTCCCTCCGTGGGGCTGGGCCGAGGACTGGCAGCTCGTGGCAGCTGTGAGCCCAGCATGGCAGGTCCCCCTGCAGCTGTGGCACCCCGGAGTCCCCACGTGCTGCCTGATCTCCTGGGGGCTGCAGACATGCTTTGGGGACAGTGGGCATGGCAGGGGGACCCCCAGGCTGACCCCACTGCCTGTCCCTGCCTCCCCAGCGCTGCCTACGGCCTCATTGTCCGCCCCAATGATTTTGCTTCCTACCTGCTGGCCATCGGCATCTGCAACCTCCTCCTCTACTTCGCCTTCTACATTATCATGAAGGTGGGAGTTGGGCCCTCGGCCCCCACGGGCCCAGTGGGCAGGGCAGGGCAGGGGTGGGCACTGCTGCCAGCTCCTGCCCACACGGTGACCCTGGCCTCCCCCGCAGCTCCGCAGTGGCGAGCGCATCAAGCTCATCCCCCTGCTCTGCATCATCAGCACCTCCGTGGTCTGGGGCTTCGCCCTCTTCTTCTTCTTCCAGGGGCTCAGCACCTGGCAGGTGAGCAGGAGGGTGGCACAGGTAGCGGGGTGGGCAGGCTGGCCATGGGCAGGCACAGTGACCCTGGCCCTGTGCCCGGCAGAAAACACCAGCTGAATCCCGGGAGCACAACCGTGACTGCATCCTGCTCGACTTCTTTGACGACCACGACATCTGGCATTTCCTCTCCTCCATCGCCATGTTCGGCTCCTTCCTGGTAGGTGCTGGTTCCACTGGCACAGCAGCCGCTGTCCCCAGGTCACCAGTGCCCTGCTCCCCTCACTGCCCTCGCTCCACAGGTGCTGCTGACGCTGGATGATGACCTGGACTGTGTCCAGCGGGACAAGATCTACGTCTTCTAGGAGCCTGCAGCCACCCGCTGCCCTGGGACTGTGCCAAATGCCCGGCTGCAGCCCCGGGAGGGGCACCCACCCCTGGGGAGGGATGTCTGCGCTGCAGGTCCTGCCAGCCACTCTGTCCCCCTCCCCACACAGCCCTGGGGTCCTGGTTTGCCTCCTCCCTGTCAGCCGGGTCCCTCCAGGCACTTTGTGCCCATCCCTGGGCCCGCCACAGCCAAAAATGGGGCTGGGGGGCCACCAGAGCATCCGTCCTCTGTGGCAAGTGACACTGGAAAAGGTGCTGCTGCTGCTGCTCCGTGTCTTGTGCCCGTGGGCACAGCGGGGGGATTGGGGCGAGCGCCGTGCCAGCAGCCCCGTGGCCCCCCGAGCACGTGGGTGTGGGTCTCTCTTCAGTGCCTGAGTCGAGTGGGTGGGAGGTGGGGGTGCGTGGGGCCAGCACGGTGGTGGCAGTGGCCGGAGAGGCCCCACTCGTGTCTCCTCCAGTGTCCCAGGAGGGGTGGCCGCAGTGGGCCCCCGGCGCTCCCCGTGGAGGTGCCGCGCTCCCCGCGCGTGGATCTGCTGGGAAGGGACTCGCATTAAAGTGTCTGCACTTTGCCCGTGCCTGCTGCTGCTGCCAGGGGTCCCACGGGGCAGCTGCCCCCCGGTGTCCCCTCTCCCCACGGCATTTTGGGAGAGGGGAGATGCTGCAGGGGCTGAGAAATGCTGCCCTGGAGAGCACATGTGGGGAGGGTGGGGGTGGCCTGTGGGTCACGGGGGGACTGGCAGCCCCACGGGTGGGTAAAGATGCTCAGGGAGATCCCACTTCACGGGCAGCAAAGTTCCCTGAGGGATGGGGCCCCCTGTGGCATCCTCGCAGCGCGGTGCCAGGGCTGCTGCGTGCTCCGCTGTGCCCTGACCCGCTCCAGCTGGTGCCCGCGGGGCAGAGGGAATCCCGGGATCTGCGGGCTGCCCAGGCGCG
>VXBC01013337.1:506504-522745 GCA_013399945.1 Ploceus nigricollis
CCCCGCAGCATCCCCGCGGGGGGACCCTGCGCGGCTGCCCCGGCTCCCGGCGGTGAGCGCACGGGAAAACCAGCCATGAAGTCAGAGCAGGAGCCCTCGGCGCTGCCGCCTGGCTATAAAAGGATTTACTCCATCAGCCCCCGGCCCGGTTCCGCCCTGGCCCCGGCCCCGCTGGGGCGGAGGCACGCGGGGAATGCTCGAGCACGGGCTTTCGTCGCTGGTTTTCGGAGTCTTTCCCCAAATATGGTGCCTGGGATGGAGTCATGGAGCGCTGCGGGGCCGGGCGCCCCGGGAGGGAGGGTTTGGGGGGGGCCGGGCTCCGCGCCCCGCTGACATCACCGTCCCGCCGCCCTNGTGCGGGGCTCAGGGCAGCGATGGAGGGGCAGCTCCAGCCCCCAGTGCCCGTTTCTGCCCTGTGCTCGGCGGGGACGGCAGATGGGCACGGCGGCCCCGGGGACAGGCGATGCCATGTGGCCGAGGGAGCCGCGTGTGACCCCTCCGAGCCAGGTCGCGGAGCCAGGGCACGGAGCGGGGCTGGCTGGGGCGTCTGTAGCACCACGGGATGTGCCCGGCAGTGCTCGGGGGCTGGGCACAGGCTGCCCGTAGGGCTCGTGGGGTATCACCACATAAATCACGGGGCTCGTGAGGCACCCCTGCATTGCTGGCAGCAAGCGGGGTCAGTGTCCTCTCCTGCACTGAGCTGTGCCAGTTCTCAGCCCATCCCACAGGAGCTGGGGTGCCCAGGATGAGCCCGCTGGAGGCCGGGTGTGATGTGGGACATCCACACGGCTCCTGGAGGCACCCGGAGGCTTCATGCCAAGCAAGGCGCCGGGCAGGGAGGAGCGATGCCAGCTCCACCAAAGGCTTGGCTGCTACTCCCAGAGCCTTTCCCTGCTGGCATCTTCCCTGGCATCCTCCCTGGCACCCTCGGGGCCTGCCTGCAGCCGGCTACCTGCCATCGCTGCCCGCAGCATGTCCTTACAAGGGCACGGGCACGGCTCCCGCTGCTCCCGCCTCACCCGCGCTCCTCCCCGGCTCCCGGACCTGCCGTGCCAAGGCCATCCCACGGCCACCCTGCTGTGCCACGGCCACCATACCACGCCACAGCCAGCCAGCCTTGATGTGGTCACCCTGCCCCCTGGATCCTGGCATGGGTCACACTAGGGACATCCATGCCAACCAGGAGCTGGCAAGGGACAGGGATGAGGCTGCTCCTGTGCACAGTCTGAGCTGGGGATGAGGCATCTCTGCCAGGACACAAACCGTCTGTCTGGGCAGATTTTGGAGGTCGTGGTGGTGGATTTTCCTCCAAACACATCTGGATGGAGCTGAAGGGCTGTTACCTGGTGAGGGAGGAGTCAGAAGGGCTTGTCCCCACTGCAGCAGAGTGGCAGGCAAATGACACAATGGTGTCTGCGGGGTCCCTGGATAGGAGACAGCATCTCCACAGCGTCACCGTCCCTGTCGTGCCACCAGGTCTCCCACCACCGCAGCCATGGCAAACAAAGGGCCAGCCTATGGCATGAGCAGGGATGTGCAGTCCAAGATCGAGAAGAAGTACGATGACGAGCTGGAGGACCGGCTGGTGGAGTGGATCGTGGCGCAGTGCGGGGCTGCCGTGGGACGCCCCGAGCGGGGCCGCCTGGGCTTCCAGGTCTGGCTGAAGAACGGCATCGTAAGTGGGGCAGGGGGCGGGCGGTGGGTGGGGAACTCCGAGGGCAGCACGGGGAGCTGCGAGGGCAGTACGGGGAGCTCCTGGACAGCACAGCAAGCCCAGGCTCCCCTCTGTGGCAGGGGCTCAGCAGGCTGGTGAACAGCCTCTACCCCGACGGCTCCAAGCCTGTCAAGATCCCCGACGCGCCGCCCACCATGGTCTTCAAGCAGATGGAACAGATTGCCCAGTTCCTGAAGGCAGCCGAGGACTACGGTGTGGTCAAGACAGACATATTCCAGACCGTGGACCTGTTTGAAGGTGCGGGAGGGGGCAGTCGGGGTTGGGGGGCCCAGGGTCGCTGTGCTGTGCCCGTCCTCACGCCCCTCTCTCCCTGGGCAGCCAAGGACATGGCGGCGGTGCAGAGGACGCTGATGGCCCTGGGGAGCCTGGCAGTCACCAAGAACGACGGGAACTACCACGGCGACCCCAACTGGTTCATGAAGTAAGTGGGGGCCTGCAGAGCTGGCCATGGGGACTCCCTTGTCCTGCGGCTGCTCAGAGCTGGCTCTTTGCTCTGCCTGGAACCTCCCCGGAGCACACGGAATGGGGATGCCAAACTTTCAGCTGGGGAGGGAGGGTGGCTGGGACATTCCTGGGGATCGGGGGGGGCTCCTGGGCAGCCGGGGGTGCGGGTGCCCCACGGCCTGTGCCTGTGCCCCGCAGGAAAGCGCAGGAGCACAAGCGGGAGTTCACCGAGAGCCAGCTGAAGGAGGGCAAGAACATCATCGGGCTACAGATGGGCACCAACAAGGGAGCGTCACAGGCGGGGATGAGCTACGGCCGGCCCCNCCCGGCCCCCGGGGCCACCGCCCTGCCCTGCCCGCACGAGCCCCGCGCCACTGCCGCAGAGATCCCTGCCAACGGGGAGAAGAGAGAATTGGCCTCGGTTTTGTACTTCGTTTTTGTCAAAATTAAAAGGTTATATTCATCTAGTGTGGCCTGACGAGGTTTCCTCCCGCCTGCCCTGCTGCAGCTGGCCCGTGGCACCTGCAAAGCCAAAGTCCTTCTCCCTAAAAGGGAGCTGCTCCTTCTGCCACCTCCAAACCTGGAGCTTGGATTTTCCCTGCCTGGCTTGGAAAACTCTGCTCTCTCCCCGCTGAACCATGGCAGCCACTTTTGTCCTTGCTCCTTGCAATGCTCTGGCCCAGCCCTTGCCTCCCCCTGCCTGGAGTAGCCCCTTTTATCCCAGGGCACAGAGGGCACACAGTCCCCCCAGATGCAGCAGCCCAGCACTGGGTCCCCTCCAGCCCCGGGGCTGGGAGCTGCTGTGTGACACATTTTTCCACAGTGAGGAAGCTTTGGGAGGGCAGAAGAGTGATGGATGGGGGAGAGGAGGGTTTTTCAGGCTTTATTTGGAAAGCTACACAAAAGGGCTTTGCTGATTAAAAAACAAACCCCAGCTTTAAAAAAATAAACCACTGAACCCAAAGACATGTGAACAAGCCAGCCCTCCTCACTCGAGCCACTCCAGAGCAACTCAGCCTCCCCTCGCCAGCCCAAACCAGGCCTACCTGCCACCAGAGGTGCCCAGTGACACAGGGACAGCCCCATCCTGCCCCCAAACAGGCTGGCTCCTGCCTCCCCCACCCACGGCTGCTCTGTGCCCACAGGAGAGGAGGAATCAGCAGGATTGGAGCACGGGGGCAGGGAGAAGCGCTGGTTGGAGATGAGTGAAGTAACTCCCTGCTTCTAAACTGGGATAACTGGTGGGTAGGGGCCAGCTGCCAGCCCGGGAAAATGCCAGTGCTGCGGGGTCCCTGCCTGCAGAGGTGGCTGCTGGGGCCTTGCTGCATTTTCCAGGCTCGCTCTGCAGAAATCAGGGACAAGGGGACACGTCTTGGCCCTGCTGCAGAGCAGGAAGGGGCTCGGTGGGAATGGCACTCCACTCACAACGGTGCCCTGAGCGTCCGGCAGGGCAGGCTCCACCAGGAAAGGGTTTAAGGCTTGCTTTGTTTTCCAGAAGGAGGGAAGGGAAGCTCCCTTTCCAGTACCAGCCCTCTCTCCTTGTTTCCAAGCCACTTCCAACACCACCTCCCGCAGGACACAGTGGCAATGGTCCCTGGAGGCTCAGGAATGAGTCTGTGCTGCCCGAGCCCAGGCAGGTTGTACCAAGGGAGGGCTCCAGCCCAGCCCCAGCCCCAGCCCCAGTCAGCAGGGCTGGTGCTCCCTGTCCTCCCCGAGGAGTTCAGTCAATGCCTCCCGGCCCAGGAATCCCATTCCAGTGGGGGCTGCCTCATGGAAGCTCACAGCTCTGCCATTGCTGGAAAGTTTGGGGTGGGTGGGGGTCCAGGACCCCTCCTCCCTGTCCCGGGCAGGCTCCAGGTGCTCACACTCCATCTCGGCCTCCTCCACGTCCTTCTCCCGGTACAGAGGCACCGACTCCATCTCCAGGTCACTCTCCAGGGCTCGGTGCTTCCCACCCTGCTGGTACCACCTGCAGCTGGTGGAGCTGGAGCAGGCCAGGTCCAGCCCCACCTCGTTCCTCGTCAGGCAAACCTCCAGCATGTAGTAGAAAGTCCAGAACACGGCAAAGCATCCCAAGAGCAGGAGGGTCTGCAGAGGGAAACCCCTTGAAAAACAACAGCTCTCAAGCCCCTCAGGGCCCTGCCCAGTGCCCAGCAGAGAGGGCACAGAGTACTGAGCAGGGTCCTGCTCCTCCTGGGGGATGCAGGGTTCCCAGCCTGCAGGCAGGCTCACCTTGAGGGTGTTGGCTGTGATGGTGTAACGCTGCTCCTCGGGGATGTCCAGCCCTGGGGGACAGGGCAGGGAGAAGTCACTGCTCAGGTACTGCCCACTCATGGCTTCCTCCAGCAGCCTGGGGACAGAGACACCCCGTGAGGCTCCCATGGGTAGGGGGGGCTCCAGGGAGGCTCCAAAAAGCCCACAAAGGGTCTGGAGTGTCTCCTTCAGCACAGAGAGCTGTGTTCTGCAGCCCACGGCTGCCCTGTGAGGTGTGAGGGCACCCCCAGCCTCACCTGCTGCACGCCCACCTGGCAGCAACACGGCTCCAACCCACTGCTCCCAGGCAGGGATAAACCCCTCAGCCTCCCTCTCCTGGCTCCCTCCAAGCTGGGGACGTGCTGTCCTACCTCTGCCGTTCCCTCATCTCTGCTGGGGACCAGGAGGAGCCGTACAGGGTCAGCTGCCACTGCTTCAAGGTGCCAGGCCTCAGGCTGTCGTCTCCTGGGGAGGAACCAGCTTGGTGCACTGGGGAACTCTCTGAGCCAAGCAGGTTATGAGCTGGCAGCTCCCTGGGACACGGCACAGAGCTGCCAGCACTGCTGAGGCCCCCCTGAAGGCAGGACTCACCGATGTCCCTGATGAGCAGCCTGTAGGTGCCCTGTGCCTCCTCGCCCCAGCAGCGCACCGTGGAGAAGGTCCAGTCAGAGAAGCCATTGGGGTCCCTGCCAAAGGGGGGAGGGAAAACAACCCATGAGGGGTCACAGAGCCTGAGCCACCAGCTGGACACGGCCCCAGTGCCCTGTGCTGTCCCCTCGGTGCTCACGAGTCCATGCTGCGGGTGGTCCCGATCAGGGACATCATCCCGCTGGGGCAGAAGAGCCGGATCTCCAGGTTGCCACGGCGAGGGTGGGTTATGGTGACAGTGACAGCCACGTGCTCCAGGGTCCTCATGCCAGACAGCTCCAAGTCGGCAGGGGTGACTGGGAAAGGGAAGGGGGGGTTGGTCAAGGCTGGTGGCTTTGGGATGGAGTTCCCACTCCCAGCCGGCCCCGCTGGGCTGTGGTGCCACTTCACAGGACACACACGTTGTTGTGCCTCTTCCCAACTGCCCTGGGTGGGACTGGGAGCAGAAGCCAGGTGTCCAGGCTGGCCCAGCCCATCTCCAGCTGTTCCCAGCTCCAGGAATGCTCACGGCCAGGAGCTGCTGACCACAGCCCCTCTGCAGCGGGGCGAGCTGGCTGGGTCGGGCTCCCAGCCCCTGCTAAGGGGGACGTGGGCACATGCCAGGGCAAGCACGTCACAGAGGCAGCAGTGTCCCCTGTGTGCAGGCGTGCTGGGGGCCGGGCAGGGCTGGGCCGAGCTCTGCTTGCCGCTGGTAGCCCGGAGCAGCCGCTGGTAGCCCGGAGCAGCCGCTGAGCTCGGCACGGCCCGGCCAAGTCGGGAGCAGCAGCATTACCTAAAATGGTCAAAGGCAGCGGAGCGGCTCTGGCCGCTGCCCAGCCCAGCCCTGCTCCTGGCTCCCCGATCCGGCATGGGGATGTGGGGAGGGGATCCCCTGGGGATGGGCAGCGGAAAAAGCCCAGGCAGCCCGGCACTTAACCCCTTCCTGGCCTCCTGCAGCCCAGGGCTGGTCCTGCCCCGCTGTGCCGCACGCCGGCGGGCAGGGCTGGCTCTGCTCTCCGTGGCACACCTGCTCTTACCGTTCCAGGCCACCTCCAGCTCCCGCGGGAGCCACGGGATGCTCCTGCCCTCCTTCAGCACGGGGCTCACGTACGAGGCCAGGTACGGCACGGACTCCCAGATCTGCCCGGGAAGGAGAGAGGGCTCAGCACAGATTGCACCCTCCCTGCACACCCATCCCTCCATCTCCCACAGGCAGCTCCTGTGCTGGATGGGGGCCCAGGCCAAGGGGCCTCTCCCGATGATGCTCTGGGACACACAGGCTGCTGTGACACCCCGGGGATGGGAGCAGTGCCCACATGCCCAGGAAAGGAGGGGAAGTCACTGCCTGGGAGCCAGAAGGGCTGATCAAGGTCTGGGACTCCCCAGCTCTGGGTTTGTCACAGTGGCTTTGAGTGGTGTCTTGAGGCTGTTCCACTTCAAGCCCTGGTACAGGGGACAGGGAACAGCAGAAGCCAAGTGCCTGCAGGAAGAGGGAGCAGCCTGGAGGTCCCTGTGACCCCGGGGGCACGGCTGGCAGTGGCAGTGACCCGGCAAAGCTGCGCAGAGCTCCGCACACAGCTGGGACCAAGTGCCAAAGGGACTGCCCTGGGCTCCCTGTGACAGAGGAGGAAGAGATGGGGATGCCTCTGCCTGCTGTGAGCACACACTCCCCCGGAGCTGCCAGCTGAGACCAGCCTGTTTCTGGGGGCAGGACACCCTCCCTGCAGCCACCGTGGAGGAAGGAAGGTGCTGGGGCTGCTGACGAAGCTCCCGTCGCCATGAATCAGGGCCCTCGCCATGGCTATATATAGTGCTGGAGAGCAGCAGCTCGGGACAGCTTTCAGCAGCCTCGTGACCTCATACCAAAAGCAGCCTCAGAGCCAGGGCCAGCAGGATGGTGGCCAAAGTGCTGAACGGCAGCGGTGTCACCCCACGGCGTCACCGGGACAGGACCTGTCCCTGCCAGGGGGCTGGGCTGCTCTGCCTGCCCACAGGGCAGGTGTGGGAGGGCAGGGAATTACCTTGGCAGCGTTCACCAGCCTCCAGGCGTTGAGCAGGCCGAAGCCATGCTGGTGGCTGTGGCTGAAGCCAGCCTGGTTCGTGTCCCACTTGGCGTGACGGTCCTCGTACTGCAAGGACACACAGAGTGCTCTGCTCACCTGGGGGACACCAGCAGCCTGAACCCCCAGGCCTGAAGGGGAGGAGGCCCAGACACATCCCCCAGTGGTGGGGAAGCAAACCCACATGGCCTTATTAGAAAGGAACAGGTTGACCTTTGTTTGAAACAAATCCCAGGACAAAGCGGCTTCCCAGCTCCTCAGAAAGGAAATGGAGCAGCACGAAAGGGCACAAATGCCTCTGCTCTGAAACATCCCAGCTGCTCCCTGCTGCCCAAACCACTGCCTGCAGCATGGCAGAAGCCTTGGAGAAAAGGACAGAGTCCTTTAAATCACCAAAAGCTGGGCCAGGACAGATCTGGGTCCCATCACTTACTGGGTTGTACTGCTGTGGCAACATTGGCTTGGAAGTTATGGAAAACACTGTCCCTTGCCAAAGAGAGCACAGCATCAGCTGGACACAGACTCCTGCTCCCCAGAGGGGTGAGGAAGAAGCCCCATCCCTCCAGCCAGTTCTCACCCCTGCTCTGGGTGAAGGGCAGGGCTGTTTGCTGCCCAGCTCTCTATTGTGCCTGTTTCCAGGAGCCCAGTTCTCTGGAGAGCCCAGGAAAGGCCAGGGCAGGGCAGAGCTCCTGTTTCCCACTGCCTGGACCATGAGGTGACATTGCAGAGGTGTCAGCCCTTGGGCTGGGCCAGCCCCTGGAACCTGCTGAGCCCTGGAACCTGCTGAGCCCCTGGAACCTGCTGAGCCCCTGGAAGACCCCTACATTGGCAGATGATGGAGGCATTCCTGAGGCAAATAACCCATTTGTTATCCTGACAGGGGAAAATGCCTCAGCCACATTCCTGGAGGGAACACGGGGTGAGGGGAGAGCGCGATCCCCGTGCTGGGAGCCAGGCGAGGGAGAGATTTATGGAGGGGCAGCAGACATAAACAAGGATGTGCACAGCAGGGCCCTGGCCGTCCTGCAGCACCCCTGAGGGGAGCAGTGGGAAGGAGGCAGGAGGAGGAGGAGGGCCAGGCCCTAAAGTTGGTGGCAGTGAAGACGATGACGTGCTGCACGTCCCGCCAGGTGAGGCACGGCCGCACCTGCAGCATCAGCGCGATCATTCCCGCGGCCAGCGGAGCAGCAGCCGACGTCCCCGTGTGCCCCTCCGTGCAGCCCGTGCCCTTCTGCAAGTCCCAGTCTGTTGTCACCTGCCCAGGAACGCGAGACAGGCCTCTGTCAGGCCACTGTGCTGGGCTGGGGTGGCCGGGCAGGTACGTGTGCTCCTGGCCCCGAGCCGTGCCCTTGCCAGCCCAAGCTCAGCCTGTGACACAACTGTCCCTGCTCACAGCCAGCCAGGAAGGGTCCCTGGGACAGCCTCACTGCAGGGACAGTGATCCCAGGTGGGAAACGATGCATGGAGACAGCTCCCTTTGGAGAGAGA
This sequence comes from Ploceus nigricollis, assembly GCA_013399945.1. Taxonomy (NCBI): domain Eukaryota; kingdom Metazoa; phylum Chordata; class Aves; order Passeriformes; family Ploceidae; genus Ploceus; species Ploceus nigricollis. The sequence continues at coordinate 515,112 of VXBC01013337.1, forward strand.
CAGAGAAACTAGCCCTAACTAAGCAACTTTGTGGGAAACTCCTGGCAGGCACAGCTTGGGCTCTTCCTCGCTGTCACTGCTGATCAGTGTCACAACCAGTCTGCAGGGGGGCCACACGGGACTCTGCAGAGCACACACAGCCTCTGAAGAGGCATCAGGAAGCTCTCAAAGTTTGCCACCTCACTGCAAAGCAAGTGCTTCCATCTCCCTCTGCTTCCCGTGGGGAGAAAGCCCAAAATCTGAAGGGTTTCTTGTGTTTTTGCTTCACTCCATCCCATTTTTCCAGCTGTGAGTGGCTCCAGCTCACGCTGGGACACTGAGTGTCCCACACAGAGCACCCCGAGAGCACAAACTTTCAGTAGGAAGCACATCCAGTGCCAGAAGCTGCATTAAATTCTTCCCATTAAGGAAACCACACAAAGTTTATGGCCTGGTAAAAGAAAAAAAAAAAAAAAAGCTGGAGCAGATGGCTGCAGGGAAGTTAACTCTGAGTTAACTCTGGCACCACTGCAGTGAGCTCCAGGGTGCCCAGGAGCAGACTGTGCTCCTGAAAAAGGGCTGTGTGGGGTTTAGAGGGCACGGGCTGGCTGCAGGGGCCACTGTGGTACAGGCTGCTCCCACGCCACGTGTGGCTCTCGCCCTGGCTGCCCCATGGAGTGCCAGCTCCCCTGCTAGTGTCCCATAAAGCCAGTGTTTAAAATGAATGGGCATTTGTGACCTTCAAAGCACTCACACCGTGCTGGGGGAAGCCAGACCATCCCCTGAGCTGGAGCTCCTGATGGAATGCAGCTGAGCCCTAACTGGTTCCCTTTTTTCCCAGTGTCAGCACTTTCCAAACCAGCCTGGGACAACTGCAGTGATTTGTGAAAGCCAGAATCAGCCCTGTTCTGAGTTTTACTGTCCCTGTGGCAGATTGTGCCGTGCCCTGGCTGGACACAGATCCCTGCCCTGGCTCTGGGCTGCAGGAGGAGCTTGCTGAGTGCCAGCCAGGTGCCTGAGGATCCCAGGCTCTCCCTGTTCCCCAGGTTTCCCCAGCACGTGGAGAAGCCTGTTTGACAAGCCTGGATTCAGATGCTCTGTGGCAGGCACAGAGCCACAGGAAAGTGCTTTTGGGAAGTCCTGTCCTGGTGGGAGATCCTCCAAACATGGACAACCCAACCCCAAGTATCAGGAGCCAGCGATGTGTCCCCCAGGCTGCCCTGGGGTGGGCAGGCTCTGCAGTCCCTGCTGGCCCCACAGGACAGGAAGGGGTCACACCACCGGGGTGGGGGCAGCCTGGCACTAAGGGAGGGACAGGCTGGGTCAGGCCTGCAGGGGGGAAAACAGCCCTGGCTGCTTGGCTCGGGCAGAAAGGACGTGTTGTTGACAAGAAGTCATTTTTTGGCAAAAGAAGGGAAAAGCTGATAAAAATATTCTTAAAAATTCGACTGGGAGAGGCCCGTGTGCCAGAACAGAGGAGAGGTTGGGGCCAAGTGGTTTAGAGAGCCCGATGCTCTCCCTGCCCTCCGTGCTCCAGCATCCCCTGGGAGCAGAGCGAGGCAGGCTGGCTGGGCAGGAGGGAGGGGGCTGAGAAACAGGAGCCTCCCTCTGTTTGTGTAGGGCCTGGATAAAAGGCACATCCACGGCTCACAGAGGAGCTGCGTGGGAACTGGAGGGGACGGAGCCATGTCCTGGCTGTCCCCAGGGTGGCCAGGAGGGTACAGACAGGGGACACAGGTACTCACGATGCTCCTCATCATCTTGTCCCCGCCGCTGAAGGTCACGGCCAGCATGGAGGCACACTCCTCAGCATAGAAGGGCATGGAGCCCGTCTCATCCACGGCTCCTGGGAAACAGGAGAGGCACCCACTGTGAAACCTGGCCTGCTGCCACTGCTGCAGTTTCAGGCTGTTGATCCCCTAAGAGCCTCTCCTGCCAGATGTGCTCTTCCAGGGCCTGGGAGCTGGGCAGGGAAATCAGAACCAAGCCTGTATTTTGCCCACCTGGAAGATCTACAGGAAGGGCAGCCACGAGAAATAATCCCTCACTGTGCTCAGTATCACACAGATCTTCTGCCCCTCATGCAGCTTCTGCTCTGGAGAAGGTGGATTACACATTTCCCCTCTAACACAAATGATGGGAATGCTTCATTCCAGGTCATTCCCTGAACATGGCAGCGTCTGTCACAGCCCCGGGAGGGAGGCCTGGACACGGGCAGGAATTTCTCTGGCCTCCTCTTGCTCTGTAGGTCAGAAGCAAACTGCAGGCTTGGGGGCTGAAGCCCAGCACACTGGAGACACTGCCATGCTTGTTCCCACAGATTGCCACCATCCAGCCAGCTCCCAGCTGGGCAGGTTCTGTGCTTTTGGGATGACCTCACTGCTCCAGGCTGGGAAGGGAGGAGACAGAAGGCTCACCTATGGTGACAGTGTAGATGGAGTTGGCATATCCATCATAGTTGCAGTTGTCACTGTGCTGGCCCCCGTTGCCACTGGCCACCACGAAGATGCTCCCGAAGCCCCGGCGACCCGCGATCACCCCGTGCTGCAGGGCAGCCTGTGGAGAGGGACAGGGCAGGGGGGCTCCTTCCAGACTGATCCCAGTGGTTTCTGCCAGCAGCCAGCCCAGCACGTGTGATCAGGGCTCCCCACACAGAGCCACTGCCCCTCTCTGAGTGCCCAGCCCCACAGACCCTGGGGCTTGGCCTTTGCTGAGACACACCACAGCACGGGCCCCACCTGGAAGCACATTTCAGCCCAGACACCTCTCCCAGACACTGCTCCCACCTGGGGAAAGGACACGTCTGATGGATGAGCAAGAACACAACCCCACTGCAAGTGACCACCCTGCTCTCCCTCCCCTGGCACAGGAAGGTACATTCTGCCCATTCTGCTGTGGCACAGCGAGCTCTGCCTGTGCTTTGTGTCCTGGAGCCTGTTCCAGCTGTCTCTGCAGGCAGGAAGAGAATAAATTAACTTGCAGAACTGGAAACCATTTGTTATGGTGAACGAACAGCTCGGTTGTCAGCGCTGCTCTGAAGGGCACAGGAACTGCTGAGTTGTGGTTGGAAAAGCACAGCAGAGGAGCACTGGAGCAGAACCACACCCCACTGCTGGTTCTGGGGCCCCTCAGTGACCCCTTGCTGCAGCACAGGCAGGCTGGGTGTGTTCTGCAGCAGTTCTGCAGCACAGGAGCTCTGAGAAAACCTTAATGGCCTGGGAAGGAGCAGCCTCAGCTCTGACTCTTCCTCCCACTGCAATCCCACCCCCCCTTATTTACTCCAGGATCCAAAGGCACCATCCCTGCCCCGAGAACCACCCTGAGCACAGGGAAAGCTCGGCCTCCTGAGCAGAGAGCATCCTGTGGGCTGCATAAGCTGTCAGCGCCGCTCCACAGGTTGGGAAAGAGCCTTTCCCTGCTGGAAGCAGCCTCTCCTTGGACAGCTCATCCTGCCCTGCCTGAGCGCTGCCCTCCCGCCGCAGCGTCACCTCTCCCAACCGCAGGGTGACAGGGAAAGCTGGCACCGAGGGACACACACAGACGTGCAGAGTGTCACAGCAACGTCCCTCCCCGCCTCAATGGGCAGGCAAGAAGCCACAAGCCCTGGAGGCTCCCCCAGCGCTGCTGGGGATGGGTTTTACCTTTCCCAGTTGGTGGGGGCCATCCACAGTCTTCCCGTCGTCATCGGGACCCCAGCTGCAAAGAGAGGCACCGTGAGGTGACAGCCCCAGGAGCCACAGACAGCTCTTCTGCCATCACAGCAAGCTCCCAGCAGCCACCAGCTGCTCCCAGCACCACGACTGGGATTGCAGAGCACTGCACTTTCCCACCCATCAGGATGGCCCCTCGCTGCTGGGACGTGGCTGTCGTGTTTGCACTGTGCCCCTGGGTCAGATTCCAGTGGATAAAATGTTTGATTTTTATTTAACAAGCGGCTTCTCACACATTCCAGTCCCTGTCACACGTCTCAGCCAGGGCTGCCTGACCACAGTGGGGAGCACAGCGTCCCCTCCAGCACAGGCAGCCCAGGGGACGTGCTGCAGCACACAGAGGGACACCTCACAACTGTAGGTGCTGTGCAGAGCCCGGGACAGGTCTCCAGGAACAGGATTTTGGTGCCTCAAGGCTAACTGCAGCCATGGGAGGATGGGAGCTGGTGTGAGCACTCAGCCATGAGCTGTGACCCCGTGCCCAGGCAGAGCAGGGCTGGCAGCTGGGGGCCAGCTCAGGGTCCCCTGGGGGCTCACCTGCAGCTGTAGATGTCATTGATCTGATAGTGCTTGTTGAAGGCAATGGCCTCCATGCTGTCCGTGAGGGGCCCATCCAGCACCCGGATGCCTGCAGGACAGGGGACAAGGAACGTGAGGGACACAGGTCACATGAGCTGCATAAACTGCAAACAAACTCCTGGCTCGAGGCTGCCCCACTGTGCTCACCCTGCAAGGCCAGCCCAGCTTTGGAGGGCTGAGGCAGCGCCAGGTCCTGCTGGATCCGGGGCAAACCCTCCCCTTCCCTGTGCTGTGGGTACACGATGAGCTCATCCCTGCTTCTGCCAGCTGGGAGCCTCTGCCTGCTGCACCCTGGGCAAGCCCTGCCCACCCCTGGCACCCCAGGGACTGTGGTGTGACCAGGTGTGGACAGAATCGTGTCCCAGCATGGCTGTCCCCTGCCCTGCCAGGGGCACGTCCTGCAGGGCACAGAGACCTCGCCTCTCTCTGCGCAGCAGCTCAGGAGCTCTGGAGGCAGCTGGGGCACAGCACACATTCCCTGGCCTTACAGGGGAGAGACACAGCACTGACGCTTCACCTTTGTCCATCCCACAAGGCAAAGCTGAGACCAGGGACCAGGGCAGTGAGAGGGGCTGGCCAAGATTTGCTGCTCCAGTGCCTGCAGACACAGCCCGGGCATGTCATGGCACAACTGCCTGGCTCAGCCAGCACGGCACAGCTGCTCTGCCAAAAGTCTGGCAGCCAGGGAGGCCAGGAACACTCTGGAAAAGCTGCCAGGAGCCAGCTCCTCTGGAGAGGAGCTCAGGCAGGCTCCCTGCAGCAGCCCAACGAGCCCGAGCACGGCAGCGCTGACTCAGAGCCGCTCCAGCCCGTGGAGCCGTGTCCCACCCCGCGGATCCCGAGGGGAGGCACAGGGGCTGCCTGGCAGCCCGACCTACCCGCGATGCGGCTGCCGTAGGCCACCCCCACCGTGCAGAAGCTGTTGTTTGGCACAGCCGCGATCTCCCCGGCGCAGCGGGTCCCGTGGTGGTTCCCGTTCTCCTCGTCGGGGTGAGGCATAGGGTCAGGGTCGTTGGAGTTCAAGTCATAGCTGCCTTCTGGGCTCTGGAAACAGACCCTCAGTCAGGACTGGGGCTCTGCTCTCCTCAGTTTGGGAAAAGAAGGAGTTAAGAGAACGCAACATGGGCTGAAACACAGGCTGGAAGTCACAGGAACTTGGAGGCTGCTTCCTCACAGGGCTGCAGCTCAACACTGCTATCTGCTGCTGTGGGGAAGGGACCAACCAAGGCAGCTCCAGGCACTGCTGCAGGTCAGAGGGATGCCAGCTCCTTCCCATGGCTTGCACAAAGGCAGGTAACCCCGAAACCCGGGTGCAGAATCTCCCAGAAAAGGTTTGCTACTGGCACTTTCCGCCCTGGCTGAGCCCAAGGTGACGGTGCAGGCTGGACTCTGAGCTCTGACACGCTCCTGTCACACTGCCCTGCCTCCAGCCTGTGCAGGCACTCACGTAGTTTGGCTGGATGTCCTTGATGGTGTGCTCCACGCCGTCGTCCACCACCACCACCGTCACCCCGCGCCCCGTCACGTTCCGCTCCCACACGCCCGTGACGTTGATGTCCTTCCCGGGGCTCTTGTGGTTATTCTAGGCACCAGAAAGGACAGTGAGGGGACAGGGTCAGCACCGAGGGGACCTCCTGGGTGCACTGGATATGACGTGTGGGGCTGGGGCCAGCACGGGAAGGAGTCACAGGACCGTCAGGGGAGATCGTTTGAGGCTGACAATGAGCAACAGCTGCTCGAGCCATGACGGGGAGGGCACAGCGTGCTCCAGCTAAAGCCCTCTGCCCACCCCAGTGCCACCAGTGCACAACCAGCTGCAGGAGCTGCTTCCTCCTGTTATCACAGTAAGCACGTGGCAGGCAGGCCGAGCTCTCAGCGAGCTCCCTCCTCACCAAAGGACAGAAAGAGGCTGCTCTGCCTCCCGCATGACAGCTCACCCGTGGCCACACAAACAGCCCAGGCGTGCGAGCACAGCAGGAGCCGGGAAGCCACTCACCAGATGCCACTGCTGGGGGTATTTGGGATCGTTAAAGTGCAGGCTGCGCTTGGAGCGCTTCAGAAGCTTCTGTTCCGAGTGCCACCGCACGCTGTCGTGCTGTGCAAACAAAGTGTCCACCGACCTCCTTATGGCTTCGTGCTCAGTCGCCGCGTGGCCATCGGGCTGGTAGGCAAAGAGGTAATGGCCCTTGAGCTCCCCGACACGGCCCATGTTCACCAGCCCCGCAGTCCGGGCCAGCTCCTCTGCCCGCTGCTCCAGCTCCTCCTCAGGTGCATCCAAGCTGACCGCCCACGTCAGCTTCCCGTGGCGGCCCTCAGTGTCCGGAGCGCGCTGCCCGCCGCAGGCCGGGCCGGCCGGCGAGGCCAGCGGGATCCAGGAAGCGCTCAGCCAAAGGCACGTGTGGATGCAGAGCGTGGCCTCCATCCCTGCACTCCATAGCGGCGCTCCCCGCCTCCAGTGCGGCATCAGACAGGTGGGCTGCAACAGCAGACGTGAAACTGGTGAGAACCCCTCCTGATGAGGGACACGGTTGCCAGGGCCACCCGAAGGTCCCACAGAGCCCCACGGGGCTTGCCACCAACCCGCTGCGCAGCAGATCCCCGTCCCGGGAAACCCCAGCCGAGGCGGCTCCTTCCCAGCGGCTCAGAACGGGAGGCGCACCCAGGCTGGGCAGGGATCGATCCCAACCCTGCCCTATCTGCTGGGTGCCAGCCCCGGGCCAGGAAACACCGCGCTGGGCTGGCAGGAGGAGCCACTTCCTCCTCTTGCCTCTGATAAGGAACTGATAAGAAACTCTCGATGCGTGGTTCCCCAGAACAAACACCACGGGCACCACCATGCTCCGTGGGCAGCCCAGAGCCGGTTCCTCTTCTGCAGGAGCCCCACTGAACTCGTTCCTCACCTGCTCCACGGCCGGAGGAACCTGCTTTTCCCTGGCATGGGCAGAAGTCACCACCGAGCCCCGGTTCAACCCGCAGACCATAAGCCACGGCAGCGCAGAGCAGGGAAAACACCTCCCGAGATCCCGCTCCTTGCCCGGAGCTCGTCACCCCCGGCCCTTNGGAGCTCGTCCCCCCCGGCCCTTCTCCTCCCTCGACCCGGTCCATCCCCCTCTGATACAACCCATCAGCTGCGGCTGCCGCTGGACACCGAGCTCCAAGTTTCTCTCCCTAAAGTCGGGCTTTAAGCGCCCCTCGATGCCCCCCGGCAGCGGCACCGCGCAGCGCCCCGGGGCAGCCGCGGCGCTCCCCGCTCCGCCGGCCACCGCCACCGGGGACACTGCCGAGGTCACCCACGGGCACAGCACCCCCGCCCCCCTCCGCCCCCCCCGCCTGGGCCCGCGGGGAGCCGGCGACAGCGGGGCCGGC
>VXBC01013337.1:522809-537709 GCA_013399945.1 Ploceus nigricollis
GGGGCCGGCGGCGCGGAGGCCGCGGGGCAGAGCGGAGCGGCGGCCGAGGAGCCCGACGAGGAGGCGGCCCCGGCCAGGCCGTCGCAGAACATCGCGGTGCAGGTGGGTGCAGCTCCCCCGGGGCTCGCGGGGTTTGTGCCGTGCGGGGCCAGGCCCCTGGAAGGCTCTTGTGGAACCTGGAGGACAAAGAACTGAATAAGCCGTGGCTGAAGGGTAAACACATCTGTACTTGCAGCTTTACAGCCGCTGCTGTGTGCCCGGTCCTCCGCTTGAATTTTAATTAATCTTTAATTAAAATTCGACCCTGATGAGGCCACACCTGGAGTGCTGTGTTCAGGTCTGGGCTCCTCAGTACAGGAAAGACAAAGAGCTACTGAAGAAGGGTGCAGCAGCGGAGGCTGTGAGGATGATGAAGGGTTTGGAGCATCTCTCTTCTAAGGAGAGACTGCAGGAGCTGGGCCTGGTTGGTCTAGATAAGACTGAGAGAGGATCCCATTAATGCATATAAATATCTCCAAGGGTGTCAGAGGATGGTGCCAGCTTCTTTTTGTTGGTGCCCAGCTATAGGATGAGGAACAATGGCCATAAACTAAAATGCTAAGTTTCATCTCAATATGACAGAGAACTCCTTTCTGTGGAGGGTGGCAGAGCACTGGAACAGGTGCCCAGGGAGGGCCTGAAGTCCCTGTGTGGTCACTGCAGGGGCTGATCTCAATCATCTCCCTTCACAGACCGACTTCAAGGCGGCCGATGCGGACGTGAGCACGGACCAGGACATCGAGAAGAACCTGGTGGGTGTCGAAGCCCTGTGCTCAGGCTCTGCCGCTCACACTCCCCGGCAAAGGAGCTGGAGCTGTCCTTCCCACTTTTCTCCTGTCAAAATAGACTCAGAGAATCACTGTGGTTGGAAAAGACCTCCAAAACCATCCCATGTCAGCCTTGAAGTCCTTAGGCTGTCCTTGTTACAGAGGAGTTTTGCTCTCACTGCAGGACAAGATGATGTCCGAGCGGGCCTTGCTGAAGGAGCGCTACCAGGAGGTGTTGGACAAACAGAGGCAGGTGGAGAATCAGCTGCAGGTCCAGCTTAAGCAGCTCCAGCAGCGGAGGGAAGAGGAGATGAAAAACCACCAGGTATTTGGTGAAGAACTGTTTTTGTTTAACCTGCCCTGTAATTAATTTTAAAATCTTTATGAAGAGGCAGGAGAACCTGCAAGTCCAGAGCATCAGTCTCCTGAGTTTCCTCATAATAACCAATTTATATCTTGACTGCATCTGCTAAAAAGAAAAGAGTTTGCTGTGTGATCTCATTAATCAATTAATCAAAAAAAAAATGTATTTTAAATCAAAACCACTACTTGGTAATTTTTCTCTGTGTCTGTGTGGTGCTTTTTTTACTCCAGGAGATCCTGAAAGCCATTCAGGATGTTACGATCAAGCGAGAAGAGACTAAGAAAAAGATGGAGAAAGAAAAGAAAGAATTCCTGCAGAAAGAGCAGGATCTCAAAGCTGAAATTGAGAAACTCTGTGAGAAAGGCAGAAGGTATTTGTACAGAAAATAAAGTGTTTGTTTTTGGGGAAGAAGACCTTGCTTAACCATGATATAAACCTGATGGAGCAAAGAGCTTTAAACTTTTAGGAAGCAGCAAGTATTTAGGTCAGACCTGTATATGGGTGAATTTAGGATAGGCCCTATATTTGAACTGGCATTTCTATGGAGCCATTCTGTCATGTCATAGAGATCTGGTTTTTATTCTGAGGGCTCAGCGATGCTTTTGGGTAAAACTCCTCCAGTGATGGCTCCAAGTGCTCAGCCCTTTTCCCCCAGGTGACCATGGCAGAGCACGTGCTGGGGGAGCAGCACAGCTGCCTGCAGCGAGCCTGGTTCTGTGCCACAGCCTTTGTGCAGTGTCATGGGACAGCAGGATTTGTGCTCCAGGGGCTGTTGGCTGTTTTCCCACACACATTTCAGGGAGCCATCCCCAGCCCGTGGTGTGGGGCTGGGCCTGGGGATGTTTGAATGTGGGCCCTGCTCTGTTGGGATTCCAGCTGTGCTGTCCCTTTTCTCCCGTGCAGGTTGCTGAAGGAGCAGGAGGAGAAGGAAAACAAGATTGCCTCTCTGATCGCAGAGCAGTCTGATGAGAAGTAAGGCTCTTATCCCTCACCTGATTAGTGCTGCCCAGAGCACTGCTCCTTCCTGTCCTTCTGCCTCACAGTGAACCCCCTGCTCTTGGTTGGGACAGAGCAGAGACAATGACCCAGCAGTTCTGGCCAGTTACGTGCCCTAGAGGTTTCATCTCCTCTTTCAGCATCAGGGCTCTGGATTAAATCATCTTTGATCCCAGTCACTCCTGGATACTTGTGACATAAAGATCCCATAAGATTAGAGTTTGTGCTTGGTGGATTGACTCAGCTTGTAACTGCTACTTCTGATTGAATTTCAGCTCCCCAGAACTGGGGCAGACTGATTTCCCTGTCTGTTCCCCACAGCTGTCCAGCTGCACTAAACTCTGGCACGCTTGGGTATTTAAAACTGGGCAGAGATGCTCCAGATCCAGGTGTTCCCAAAGCACAGGTGGAAATGCCCAGCTTTAAACTTCTCCAGGATCAGAACAGCATAGCTCTGCCTGCTGCTCGGGTGATTCCTGGTTCAGATCTTCCCTGGGACTGGACTGAATTTTGCCGAGGGGAATTCCCCTCATTTGGCCCAGCATCTTTGCACACTGCTTGTTTGTGTGCTGTGGAGCAGCTCACTGCTGAGACAGTGACTCACACAGCCCAGGGAGCTGGGGCTGGTGTAATGGGCTGGAGACTGCTGATCTTCCATGTTCCAGCCCATCCAGAGCTCCTGGGATCCATCCTTTGGGGCCATTCCAGTGCCTGAGCCTGAGGGGACTCGTTCTGTTCTGTTCTGTTCTGTTCTGTTCTGTTCTGTTCTGTTCTGTGTGCAGGCAGCTGTGGGAGATGGAGCTGGACAAGCTGAAGAACCAGCACAATGAAATCAACAGGAACATTCTTGAGGAGACAGAGCGGGCCTGGAAAGCAGAGGTGAGCAGGTGACTTCTCTGCAAAGTGGTTGGTTTGAGATTCCAGCTGGTTAATGGACAGTTCTGTGAAATTTGGAGCAAGGCCAAGTCCCACGTTGTGGGATAAGAGAAAAGATGAACACGTGTCAGTGCAGTGAGCATTAGCAGGGAGCAGTGCCCAGTGCCTGGTGTGGCAGCAAGAAACAGAGGAGTACAAAAACTGATCCTCTCTCCATAGATCCTGTCCCTGGAGAGCAGGAAGGAGCTGCTGGTGTTGAAACTAGAAGAAGCAGAAAAAGAAGCAGAGCTACACCTCACCTACCTCAAGTAAGTCTGTGTCAGAAGTGGCAGGAAGGGTCACTCAGGTGTCCCCGTGTCCCATCTCCTCTTCCTCTGCTTACGTTGGAGGTTGGACTGGAATAGTTCAGGATTACCTGTGGTTTTCTTGCTGGATCGATGTGATTATTCAATAATATCCCACAGCAAGGGTATGTGGGCTGTGCTTATCCCCTGTCACTGTTCATCTGCCAGGCTCAGTCACTGCCGTTGGCTGTGGTGTCCCTGTGTGTCCCCCAGGTCAGTCCCTCTCCCTTGTGGGGTGCCTCACCTGGGGGTGAGCCCTTCCCACCCCACTGGACGAGGGGAAGCCAGGAGGGTTTGGGGGTTGCTTGTTCCCACTTTGCTGCCAGTGAGAGCACAGTTGCAAGTGGGAAAGTTCAGCTGTGCTTGCAGGTCTGCGCCGCCCACGCTGGAGACCATGAGGCCAAAGCAGGAGTGGGAGATGAGGCTGAACAGGATACGTATGACCAAGCAAAGTGTCCGAGTAAGTTCCTGCTGACCTCTCCCAGCCTAGCAGTGAGCAGGTCTTCACACACAGTGACCAAAACAAAACAGGAACAGTGTTTCTCCCTTCAGCTCCTTTCCATTCTTCTGCGGAGCCAAACAGTGCCACTTTAGGGCCTGCCACCCCCTGGCTTAGAATGCCCCAAACTTGCTCAGGTTTGATAAATGTGCCCGTTTTCTTCCCTCTCTGCTAGGATCAGTTCAACGACCACATCCAGATGGTGAGGAATGGCACGAAGCTGAGCAGCCTCCCCCAGATCCCGACGCCGACGCTGCCTCCTCCGCCTTCAGAAGTGAGTGCCTCTCCAGCCCCACAGCCCGGGCATTCCGAGCTGCCAGGCCCTGGCACAGCCTGCCAGGTGCTGTGCATGTGTGGGGTGGCCCATTCCCTGTCTGGGCTTACTAGAGAGGAGGGGAAGGGTCTCCTTCCCTTTCCAGCTGCCAGTGCCTGCAGTCCCACCTCGCTGCCTGGAGAAGAGGGCACTTGGCTCTGCTTCCAGGTGATCTTACTCTAACCAGCCTTTCCCTCTTGCCCTGTTTTTCTTTCTCAGACAGATTTCATGCTGACGGCATTCCAGCCCAACCCATCCCTGACTCCCCGGCTCCCCTTCCCCATCGGGCCCGTGCCTGTCCCCATGGTCATGCCGAGCGCCGATCCCCGGGCGCTCTCCTTCCCTCTGCTGAACCCTGCCATGTCCAGGCCCAACCAGCCCTCCCCGCCCCTGCCCGCTTCCCAGGGAAGGAGCAGCCCGGTGGTGGCGTCGCTGATGGGCACACACAGCCCCCACATGGCCCCCGCTGCCTCCATCCCTCCTCCGCCCGGCCTGGGCGGCGTCGGCGTCGCTCCCGAGTTCCACCGGCCCCAGCCGGCCGACAAGCTGGAGAAGCTGCTGGAGAAGCTGCTGACTCGGTTCCCACAGTGCAACAAGTGAGGGGCTGGTTTTCGGGAGGGCAAGGGCTTGTGAGTGGAGTGGGAGCTGGGATCAGGGGAAGGGGGGCTCCTGGTGTGAGCGGGGTCTGCGGGAAGTGAGGCAGGCAGAGGCGGTGGTCTCCATCAGGTTTGCTGTAGTGCTGGGGATGGCGATTGCTGGGAGCTTTGCAGGACAGCAGGGATATCTGAGCACGGCCAGGAGCCCCCCAGCCTGTCTCTGGGGGTTCCCTGCTTTTTCCCCAGTGTTTTGGGGAGAGAAGCTCCTCAGCACGTGGCTCAGCTCACTTGGAGGGTGGAGGGGAAGCACACGGTTTCCCCCAGGCAGCGGTGGCTGAGGGATCCCAGTCTGTGAGGACCAGGAGCTCTTAGCAGGCTGCTGTCCACGCAGGGCCCAGCTGACCAACATCCTGCAGCAGATCAAGACTGCCCGGAGGACCATGGCCGGCCTGACCATGGAGCAGCTGAACCAGCTGGTGGCGGCCAAGCTGGCAGAGCAGCAGGAGCAGGCAGCGGCCGGCGCTCAGGTGGGACAGCCTGGGGGCTGCTGGAAGGGGGCCTGGGGAGCAGGAGAGCTGCCTCTGCTCCCTGCTTCCCCACAGAGCCTGGGCTGTGCGTCAGGGCTGTCCCCTGGGTTCCCTGGCCTGCTGATGCAGCGTAACCAGGGAACAGTTTTCCCTGGGGTGACTCCTCTGTCCTTTCCTCCCGGGCTGTTCTGATGTGTCTCCTCTGCCTTGCTGCAGCCTCTGGGCCGGATCAGGGCCCCCATGTTCTCTGCTCCCCTGCCTCAGATCAGCACACCCATGTTCCTGCCCCCGGCCCAGGTCGCTTACCCAGGAGCAGCGTCACACGTAAGGCTGCTTGGCTTCCCTGGGGAGCAGGGAGGGGGAGCCTGCCCGGGATGTCCTGAAGGGATGAGCCCCTGGAGCTGGGAGCTCTCCTCACACAGCTACCTGGGCTGCTGAGGTGAAGGGGAGGACTGGGGGCACAGATCCTTTGGGTTTCACACTGGAACAGAGAGACACGAGACGTGATGGTGGCTCTCAGGGCGTGATGGCTGTGGGCAGAGGGGACTGTGGCCTCAGGCTGCAGCTGAATCCGTGATCAGAGCTGTGTGTCTGACTTCCCTGCCTGCTCCTTTCTTTCCCTCACTGCCCCTCCCAGACCCCAGCTGCCTGTAAGCTGTGTCTGATGTGCCAGCAGCTCGTGCAGCCCGGTGACCTTCACCCCATGGCCTGCTCACATGTGCTGCACAAGGAGGTGAGTGTGTTCTGCTGCTCAGAGCCTCCTCCTGGTCCTTCCAGGTGACCCTTCCCGAGTCCTTGTTGTCCTGACACCTTGCCAGGAGAAGGGTACGATCAATAAACAGCTTCCCTGCATCCTGTCATCCCATCCTTTCTGTACTCTTGGCTGGGCCACCCTGCATGGCCACTGGGTGGTGGCTTTAGGAACAGGCTGCCCTTGTGTCCCTGAGCCTGTGCTGTGTCTGTGAGGGTTGGATGCTGGAGCAAGACAGTCTAGAAGGATCTGGAACACAGGGTGAGGGGAGAGTTGTCACTGTTGCCCAGGTGTCTGGGTGGGGGATGCCAGACAGGAGCTCTTGGGAAGAGGAGGAGACATTCCTATCCCATGGGTCTGGCAGTGGGTCACCGGTGTGGGCAAACTCCCATCCCAGCAGCTCTGGGGCCTCCAGCAGTGGCCCCTCAAGGAAATGGAAACTCATGTTGAGGAGGGCCTGATGGCCCTGCAAGGGTGACAAGGGCTCCTTCCTCACGGTGATGGAGGCTGCAAGGAGCAAAGGAAACCACCCCTGAAGCGAGTGCTGTGGACAACGATGGCACCTTTGGGTTGGGCCAGTGGCTCTTGACTAATTCTCTCTCTTCCAGTGCATCAAATTCTGGGCACAAACCAACACGAATGACACTTGCCCCTTTTGCCCAAGCCTCAAATGACGGCTGCTGGGACAGCGTGGGCCCCTGGCAGGAGTTGCTGTGAATAGACAGGATCAGTTCTAAGATTTCTACAGTTCTATATTTATACGATCATGTATACACATGTACATTTTTATTATATAGGTAATGTGTGTATAGAAAGTCTGTAAACATACAGATTCATAAATAAAGTGTGTATATTATGCAGTGATTTGCTGCAGGTCCTCATTTCTTAGTCTGCAGCCTTGCTGGCTTCTTCCAAATGAGGGTCAGTGTTCCCTGCTTGCTGGGAATTGCCTCAGCCGCCTCTTCCCACCTGGATCCCATCAGCTCCTTTCCTAGGGCCATTCCTCATGCCCTGATGCATCACCACCCCCACATCCCTGCCAGTCATCACCTGTTTTTTCCCCCTCTTGCCAGTGAACAAGTTGCAGATGAAGAGCCAATTTTTTGTGGTCGTTTATTTTAATGTCATAATAATTTACCGTGTTAACATTCATTGTTCTTACATAGACACTGGGTTACAGAGTACTGGAGCCTCCAGCGACAGCCCATGGTCCTGTCCCGTCCTGTCCCAGCCCCTGCTGTCACCGGGCCCCGGGGAGGGAGCGGACGGCCGCGGCTGCGCTGCAGCTCAGGATAAACCAACCTGTCACAATTCCTGCTCTCCTGTACTTCTCCTAAAGCACGGGCTGACACGCCAGCCCTTTCTCCATGGATTTCGGTGGGATTGCGAGGTGCTCAGCACCGCTGAAAATCTTGCAATGACTCTCTAAAAATTCCCCCCCGCTTTCCTGGCGGTCTGCGGCAGGAATTGGGCGCTGCTGGCGGCCCCTCTGCCCCGGGAGGGCAGGGCAGCCCCCGGTGCTGAGCCCGCCGCACGCCGGCTCCTCCGGGCGCACGCTCGGGGTGTGTTTTAAGGCAGTGGTCCACAACAGAGTCTCTGGGGTCCTGGGGGTCCTGGGCAGGCACGAGGGTCGGGGGAGAACGTTGCCCTCTTGCAGGGAGTGGCTGGATGGGGTTTGGAGCGAGGCTGGGGCCGGGGGGCTCCGTGTGAGCGTGGTGGGGGTGAGCGGGGGCAGCGTGGGGGCTGTTGTGGCAGTGCCCCGTGCGAGGGCTGGCTGGTCTCCTACTCTGCCTGCGTTTCCTGGCTCCCTCGCTGCCTTCCCAGAGAAACGTTTGGCTGCAGGATTTAGTTAACAAGCTCTATGCTCGGTGATTGCTGCGGGTCCTCAGTCTGTCCCTGCCTGACCCGGTGGCTCTGCGGGGCAGCTGCCAGCTCGTCCCTGGCACTGCAGGTGACCCCTCTTTGTTCATGGAGGAGTGATGCCTTTAAATTGTGGAATCTCTGTGTCTGAGCTCTTTCCTATCCAGGCTGGAGGCAGAGAAGCAAAGGAATACAGCACTACCACTGCCTGCAAGGTCACGGGTGTCTGCTCTGGGGAAGGGACGGTGATCCTGCAGCACGGGGAGGAGGGGTTGTCCTCACACACTGGAAAATCCTCTCTGAGGACAGAGGTGCCTTCTGTGCTCAGGGTCCTTTGGGCTTGTGAGCCACTGCTCTGTGTGCTCCAGCCCTGCACGCCCTCCTCAAGCCAGCTGGGACCCCCTCACCATCATGTGCTCCCACCACACACGTGGCTGCGGCGTGAGCCCTGGCCCTGCGTGGTGCCCACAGTGGCTGAGGACCGAGCAGAAGGCTAAAAAGATTTAAAAAAAACCCCAAAACAAAACAGGACTGACCCCTAATGTTGGAACAGTGGCTTTCAGGGCTAGAATTAAAAATAGAGATATATGGATATACTGTACAGGTGAGAGTAGGCCGTGGTCTGTACACGTGGGACCGGCTCTGTACACGCTCTCAGTGCGCAGCTGCGCTACCAGTGACACGCTTTGTAANTACCAGGGACACGCTTTGAAAAAAAAAAAAAAAAAATAAATACAACCATGTGTTTAAAAAACAATAAATGCTGCAGTTCCCGCAGCTGCCGCCTGTCCCTGGGGTGCCAGGGTGTCTCACAGCCAGGCCTGGACGTGTGGAGTGAGCAGGGAGGAGCTGCTGTGCCGTGGGATGTGCTGGCAGTGAGGTGGGGGGGCTGCAGGGGGGGCCCAGGCTCCCCTATGGCTTTCGAAGGGCTGGGTGGGCTGGGGAGCAGCCGGTGCCAGGGCTGGGAACTTCACTCCTGGCACTGGCTTCTGCATGGCAGCTGCTGCTGATGCTGGAAGCGAGGGCAGGGAGTTTCCCATCCCTTGTGATGTGGGGAGAGGATGGGTGCCTGCTCCTGCCTGTCCCGGGAGGGTGCAGGGAGTCCTGGGGCTGGCAGCAGCGGCTGCTCAGGGAGGCAGGAAAATGCAGGGGAAATGTGAGAGCGAGCAGTGTAGGGGCAGCAGGGTGGGAAGGAAAGCCCTGTCTGGGCAGCCCAGGCTGGCCCTGCAGGGCTGTCTCTGACAAGCCCAAGGCTGGACGGCTCCAGGATGATCCCCGGAGTCTGGCTCAGTGCAGGGAGTCACGGGGGAGGCACAGCTGCAGCACAGCTCCCTGCAAGAGAGCCTGGGCTGGCAGCTTCCCGGCGGGGCAAGCTGGAAAGGGATGCACAGGGATGGAGGGGGACAGGCAGGGGATGGCTCAGCAGCGTCACTCCATCAAGCCAGGCAAGGCTGGGTGGGAGAGCTTGGTCCTGTCCTGGTGCTGGAGCAGAGAAGCTGCCCCCAGCTCCCAGGATGGGGTTGCTGAGCTCTCCCAATGCCCAGCTCCCGCTGCAGGTCCCAGACGAATGGAGCCCGGGCCTGGGGCTCCCCCGGCTGCTGGCCCTGATGACACCGAGTCCCCAGTCCCCGGGCACAGGGTCTGAGCTCCCCACGCTGCCACCACACTCCAGCCCCCGGAGCAAGGCCCCTGCCCTGCTGCCTCACCTGCGGCCCCGGGGCTGCGCCCGCGCTCTGCCATCACTTCAGCAAGGAGATGTCGTCGGCGAAGTCGTCGTGGTCCCGCCGCAGGCAGCGGAAGCAGCGCCACTGGAACACCATGAGGCACAGGGGCAGCATGAAGAGGGCGCAGATGGCCGCCATGACGTAGGCGATGGTCATCAGGGTGGACTCGTCCGTCTGCGGGATGTTGTAGCCGCAGTCCTCCATGTTGGAGTGCAGGTGCGGCCCGTCCACCGCGGCCGTCCGGAACTCGTCGTGCACTGTGGGAGGGGAGGCAGGGTCTGGTCTCTGCACACCCACGTCCCCTCCAGCCCCCTCCCCACGGGCCCAGCTCACCGTGGCAGGAGCTGACGGCGAAGCCGATGCGCTTGCGGGCGCGGTCGAACACCACGTAGAAACCCTCCATGATCACGGCGCCCATGACGGTGCCGGTGGAGGACTGGGAGATGGCGAACTTGTAGCAGTCGTCCTGAGAGGTGGCCACATCCTCCACCGGGCGCAGGTATTGCTGCAGGGGCAGAGGAGCAGTCAGGGAAGGGTGTGACAGCAGTCACAGCTGCCTCCTGTGCCCACCCAGCGCGGTCCTGCCTGCGCTGCCCTCTCCAGCCCACGCTCCCTGGGCAGGGTCTGGCCAGGCCAGCGCTCACCTGGGGCAGGATGGTGATCCTGAAGGACTGGTTGGTGGCCTCCCCCATCAGGTAGAGGGACAGGACCGGGAAGATGTGCCAGGGGGTGGTGCCGACCTGCCAGCAAACCAGCTGCTCCCCCAGCCAGAAGCCGTCTGGGAACTTCTCCGTCTACCAGAGGGAAAGGGAAGGTGAGCGGGGCCAAGCTGGGCAGGCAGCAGAGATGCCAGGCTGGTGAGGGGCAGCTACACTGCCCACAGCCCTGCCCTGGCCCATGCCCGTGGGGAAGGGATGGGATCCACTGACCGAAGATGCTGTTTTGATGGATTTCACCGCAGCCTCAAACACCTTCTTCGGCAGCCTGAGGTTGGTGGTGCCACTGTCCACAATGCTCTTGTCGTAGTTGTACTGGGGGGCAGAAGAGGAGGAGTGACCCAGGTGCAGGACCCCAGCCCACTCCCCTCCCAGCCTCCTCTGCCAATGCTGGGTGCCTCCAGTGCCCGTGGGGCAGGTCCACCACTGCTCACCTCTTTGCAGTCCATGTTCAGGTCCTGCCCGTTGACCTCCAGCTTGACGATGATGACCTCGTAGTACCACTCCTTGCGGATGGGGGTGTACCAGATGTCACCCACGTACAGCGAGCGGTCGATGCCACCGATGATCTGCAGAGGAGACAGAACGGCGCTGCCACCACGCGCTGGCAGTGCCACAAAGGAACCCCCCCAGCCAGCCACCTGTGGAGTGCTCACCATGCTGCCTCCCACCGAGGCCACGGCCTCTGTCTCGTTGGGAGAGAAGCCTGTCCCGCACAGCTGCAGGGAGAAGATGTTGGGCACCCGTGTCTGCTTCACCAGGGAGTCAAAGAAGGGCTCCAGGCTGTCGTCGGGCTGGTGGGAGGAGAAAGCAGAGGCAGGACAGGGATGTGTCAGTGCTGTCCCTTCTCCAGGAGCTCTCCACCCCCAGGGAGTTCCCCTCGCCAGCACTGCTGTGCCCCAGGGGACAAACAGGGCCAAGGAAAAAGGCAACTGAAGCGTTTTGGTGCTGACATCCAGGACTGTCAGCCAGGGCTCACCCGGGCAATCTCGGCATACGCCAGTCCCAGGATCCCTTCCCAGTTGGAGCCATTGATGAAGAATTTGTCTGACTCCGTGATGGCGGCGATGTTGGCTCTGACAGTGACGTTGGGGCCGTGGGGGATGGTGACAAGGTCAGTGCCCAGCTCCCCTTCCCACTTGCCCTGGGTGTAGGGCACGTACACTCCCTTCCGCAGGTCGCGGTAGGTGCTGGACCTGCAACGAGTCAGACCAGCAGGGTTTATGTGCATCCAGCCATTGCAGAGGCCAGGTCGGACCTGGCAGGGTCTGGGCAGACCTCCAGCAAGGAGAAGCAGTGTGTGCCTGAGAGGCTGTGCTCTGTGTCCCCCAGAATACTCACAGCTGCCGCTGGTAGTATCTCCGGAGGAAGGGGTGTGGTGCAGCTCCCACAGCGAAGTTACTGCTCCCTGTGTCCACCAGGATATTCAGCTGGAGAAGGAAGAAAGACAGGAAGGCTCATGAGTGCAGTGGGACCCTCTTTTGTTGTGCCCAGAGAGAAGAGAAGGAGGTGGTGGAGCAGGAGGCAGCGATACCAGGGAGTTGCACAAAGAGCAAACACCATCCAGCACTGTGCAAACAGAGCATGAGCTCCTCGCTCAGCACGGCCCGGCCTCAGCCCCCAAATCCACAGGCAGGATTTGGGAAGCACTTGGCAGGTGTTGGGGCCGGAGAGCAGCAGCAACACAGGGTGCACAGGCAAGCAGATTTGCTGGCAGAGCTGGTGGGAAGGATCGCTGGTGGGCAGCCCCCGCGGGTCCCTGCGCCCGCTAATCGCCACCCATATGCCGAGCCCTGCTCCCGATTCATTCCTGCCTGGGCAGGATTACCACGTTTGGCAAACATCCCACTGGCAGGGCCAAGAGCAGGCCAGCCTGATCCTGCCCTCAGCTGACCTGTGCCTGCAGCCCCAGGGAGGAAAGGGGCGAGGTGGCCGGGTGGGATTGCCCTGGTGGGGATTGTTGGGTGGGATGGCCGGGGTGCATAGCCCTGGTGGGATTGCCAGGATGGGGTGCATAGCCCTGGTGGCATTGCTGGAATGGGAGCAGGGCTGTCCGAGCCTCCTGGCTCTGCTGGGCAGCAGAGCTCGGGGTAAGCCCTGGCCCCAGACCCAGGAGCTGCTTCACAGCACCACCCCGGGCAGCAGCACCAGGACTTTGGCCCTTAATCTGTGCAGCCAGAGGGAGAGGAAGGAGGGTAATGCGCTTGAGTTAATCGCAGCAGCACCGGCTGCAGCTGCTGAGTGCTCTCCCTGACAGGGCTGCCATGTCCTGAGTGCCCCAGCTCCTCCTCCCTGCCAAGGGGAACGTTTCAGGCCATGGGTAAAGATCAGAGCAGCACGTTCACCCCGCCAGTACCCACCCTGGGCGGGTGCCAGCTCAGCACCCACCACACAGCCTGGCACCTGCGCCGTTCCCAGGGCTGTTCCCTGTTCTGTGCCATTAGGGGCCACCTGCTCCACACAGCTCATCTGCAATCCCCAGGGCACCCACTGGTTTCCCTGGAGAAGGACCTGCTGAGCTGACGCTGCAGGGAGAGGAGGCAGGGAGGGCTTTTACTCTCACAGGCTCCATCCTGCTGAAGGGGTCACGCACAGGACCCACGTGGAGAGGACCCAGATCCTTGAGACTCAGCCCAGCCATCCATTCAGGCCAGGACATGGCACGTGAACTGGGGAGCCCAAGACATGTGTGGCAGGGACACTGCTTGAAACCTGTCCCTGGAAGTGACAGCCCCTCCAGGCACCTCAGCAGCAGCACTGGCTCTGTGCCACGCGTGTCCCTAGAGCTGTGTGCTGCTCCTGGGGCACCAACCCTGTGCCATCTGTCCCAAAACACCGGCTCCTGCTGCTCAGCTCACCCCTCTCCCCTGTGTGTTCATGAATCAGCCCGTCCTGGGGAGCCAGGGAAACCAACATGCTTGGACACATGGAATGTGTGAGCAATCAGCTGCTGACGGTGACTTGGCAGCACAGCACGGCTCTGAACCAAAATTAAAGCACAAGGGGATACAGAAACTTCCTTGTCAGCATCGGGAAGGTGAAAGGAAAGGTGAGGAGATGGATCACCATCTCCCTGCTGCGTGTGAGCCTTTGGGAAGGATGCACCCACCCCGGGGCAAACACGCTCCCAATTTCCTGCAGAGGCACAGCCAAAGCCTTTCATACGAATCCTCTCATTCCATTGCAATGCCTGGAGGGATTCTGCTCCAGCACACACACACACGCACACACACACACACACACATGCATGCACAGGCACCACGTTTGCATTTGGAAGCATTCCAGGGCTGGAAGATGCTGCCCAAAGGGTGACTGGCTCCGGAAGGCGCGAGTGCCTGAACAGGTGGTTTGCACAGAAATTATCTGGCAGCTGCGACACGTGGCAGGCAGGAGATGATGAAATCACAGTTCAAACTAGATTTTAGAAATAATCCCCTCCCTTTTTTTTTTTTCCCCTAAACACACCCTGCCAGGCAATATATCCCAGGCACACAGGGACAACACAACAGTGCTCCCAGAGATGCAATTTCCATGGCAGTGGTATCATTCCTCCATCCACTTCTTGCTCCCATCGCTCTCTCCCACCACGCACACAGAGCACAGCCAGCTCATGGGGAAAAGCCAGCCTTTATTTCAGAGCCTGTGTGGGTGCTGGCTGTTCTGGCAGCACCCAAAAAGTGGTGATGGCAGACATGAGGGAATGTGGCCCTGTGTTTGGAGGAACCTGGAGCCTCGATCGCTGAGCTGGACCCCTGGGCCAGACTTGTTGCTGGTGACAACGGGGATCAGGATGGGCACAAAAGGATTTAGCAGTGGGAACCTCCCTGATCTCATCCATAAAACAGGGGAGGAGCTGGTTGCCCTGTGCTGTGTGACTGGCACCTGGCCCTCAGCATTCACCCTGTCCCCAGCGCGCAGGCACACGGTGCCACAAGAGCTGGGCAGCATGTGAGGGATGCTGACAAAAAGATGGAGCAGGATCAGAGCCTGGTGACGCACCAACGCCTCTCTGCCGGCTCTGTGGGCTCCCTTTCCATCCAGGCCATCCCATTTTCCTGCACTTTGCCTCCCCACGCTGCCCCAACTCCTGCACGGCGACAGCCGTCACGAGGTCCTCGGAAAAGCCGGGCTCTGGAGGATTTCTGGAGAATTTCCCCGGCCGGGAGCAGCACGCAGAGGCAGGCAGCAGCTGCGCCCGGGGCTGCGCTAGGAGGAACTGCCAAGCGCGGCTTGGCCGTGGGCTCCTCCGCTCCAGGCGGGCACGGGGCTGTGCAGCCACATCCCACCCCCCGCCGCCCACAGCCCGCGCCAGCTCCAGCGGCAACCTTCGGCTGGGGTGCGGGGAGAGAGCAGGGAGGGAGGGAGGGATGGAGGATGGAGGGATGCAGCCTGGTTGGCCCGCACGTAGAGGCACACGCAGCACCGGCCACCCCGCCCGGAGCGCCCGGGCAGCCCCGGGAGCGCTGGGGTCACCTTCGGCGGGGGCCTGCGGCCAGTTTTAGCCGAAAGCCAGCAGGAAAAGCATCAC
>VXBC01013337.1:541761-576603 GCA_013399945.1 Ploceus nigricollis
TTTTCACTCTTCTAGTTGAGAATAAAATTTAAAAAAACTATGGTCCTGATGAGTGTAAGGTTTACAACCATGTTGAATGCTTTGTTTATTTATTACTAGAAAGTGACCTGGGGGTCAATAAAACTTGTTAAATGGTAAGAAATTGACCGTTTAAAGGAAAGCAAAGCAAAATATGTGCAAAACATAGACATAAACGCCTTAAAAATAAACAAATATGTTAACTGGTAGGAAACTGACCTCCCTGCCAGAAGCCAGCAGCTCAGTGGGTCTCTATCTCCCCTTTCCTGTTGTCTGAGCTCTCCCTTCCCTTTCTCCTGGACTTCACAGCCTGCAGAGATCCCAAAGCCCACCAGCCACACCAAGAACCTGCTGGATTTGATCTGTGAAGAGAAAAGTTCCTTGAACGTGGCAGTGCCAGAGAAATGGAGAAATGAAGAGGAAGAAAGTGAAAATGAGGTATTTGTGTGCCCTGGCTGTTGCTGTAAGCAGAGTGCTGAAGCCTCCTGATGCTCCCCTGGTAATGGCTGTTCCATTTGCCCCTGGGCTTTCATTTCTGCTCTTTTCTTTGTGCTACTTGGTCCCCCAAAAGCATCTGATCCTATTTTCACATGATAATCCCTATGAATGAACATCTGCCATGGTGTCATTCCAAGATGAATTGGCTGTGGGTGCATTGCCATGGCTCTGCTGCCTAATTTCACTGCTGAGGAACCTCTCCTGTGGCATTGCACAGGTCAGAACTCAATTTTGGCCATTTCTTTTTTTTGTTTTCTAATCCTTTAGAGTTTCCACGGGACCTCAAGGCTGTTAAAAAACGTGTACCTGGATGTTGAAGCCCTGGCAGGCAGCTTTGACTTTGAGGTAAGACCACGGTGATGGGATGGGCAGGGGAGGCTGCCCAGGTGGGAGAGGCACTGCCAGGGGATGAGAGTGCAGGAATAGTGCCAGAGGGACGAGTTTCCTTTGTCACACAGGAGCAGGAACAACCTGGAGCAGAGTGATGGAGAGGAAGGCACAGCAGCAGGGCTGTGAGAAGCCAGGTGTGGCCACAGGGGACAGTGGGGTGGGCACTGAAGGCAAGTTCGTGCTTGGAGTGGTTGTGGTTTGGTAGCTGGGACTTGAAGAGACATCTTTGCACAGGCTGGAGCTCTGCTTCATCCTCATATAGGGAAAATAAAGGCAGTAGGTGGAGTGGGCAAGGAGGAAATCTGCTTTTCCAGGGAGCAGCAGGAAAAGGGTCTGGGCTCAGAGGTGCCACTGCACTTGGTGGGGGGGAAGGCTTGATGAGGAAGAGGCACTTCCATTCTGCTCTCTGTTTGTCAGGAGTGTGGAGGAAGGCTCCTTGCCAGCTGGGGAGGGGAGAGGGGAAGGTCCTGTGGGAATGCTTTGGTGCTGTCACTCGCTTCCCCAGGAATCCTCATGTGGGCTGCACGTGGCCGCTTTTCTGTGGCAACACAAAACCTGGTTTTCTTTCTTCTCCTGCTGATAAATCCCGTGGCTGAGACACAGAGCTTGCAGTGCACCCAAGGCCTTGTGCAGAGGCTGTGCTTCCCCTGCACTTCCTTAGCTGGGATCAGGCTTAAGATGACAAGGGCACAATGGGAAGTGCGTTGTAAGCAGCTCTGGTGATTTGGCCCGACTGTTTGTGCTGACATTAATCCTTTCTCACTGCTTTGAAAATCCTGTTCCAGTATCTGAAAGGCAAATTAATTTCTTTTAAAGTGTTTTAGAGTATTTTCCTTATCCTTTTCACAGCACACGGAAATTAAGCTGTAAAGTACTTTGCTGGAGAACCTATTCAGGGTGCTGGGCAGGATCTGCAGAGGCTTATGCTAAAGTGGATGTGACAAAGAGAGCCCTGACTCTCTCATCTCCAGACAACAGCAGCCTGTGGGGGCCCAGTTCCTCACTGAAATGTTAATGTGTGCAGGAACAAAGAGCTGTCTTGGCATTTCAGTGCCGTGGGGATGGAGCTTTGGGAATCTATTGTGGGATGGCAATTGCTGCCCAACAGCCAGGCTGTTAACCCACATGGGTGACAGCCTAGTCCTGGTAAGGCAGCAGTGCCCGGCTGGAAAATGGAATTCTTTTGTACTTCCATGAGATGGCAGTAGAAAAGCATTCCTGGGAGTGAGGCTCAGCCTGCTCCCGAGTTCTCCAGCTGCCTTGCAAAGCAGCAGACAAGGGTTTGTGTAGCAAGTCCTAAGGGGGAAAGCTAAGCAGTAATGGGTGAAATAATAAAAAATCTGGCTTCATGTAGCCCCTGGTCAGGGTTGACTGTCTGTATTCCAAGGAAATAGGAGGTGTTAGTGACTTGCTGAGCCAGGATGTTGGGTGGAGCAGAGGCAGCATCAGACACAGCTCGCAGGGAACCCAGAGCTGGGAAGAGTCTGCAGGAACACTGAGTTCATGGAGCTGGCCAGCAGGAAAAGCAGCAGTGAAGCATCCAACAGCTTGGTGTTTGGGACTCTGGGCCTGTGAGCTCCCGAGTTCCCAGGAAAGCTGGAGAGCTTTCTGCTCTAGGGCTTGTGGTGGGTGGTGACGTGTCCTGGGTGGGCGAGTACTCCACCTTGGGAAGGTGCTGTGGGCAGTTCTGCAAGTGGCTGTGTCCCCCCAACTAGGAGAACAGCAAGGAGGAGCAGGAGGACCGTGGCAGCCCATCAGCTGGTGCTGCTGAAGCTGCTCCCCAGCCCCACGGGAGCCCTGAGGAGGAAGCTGCCAGCCTGGGAGAGGTGACAGTGGCTCCCTGGCATCCCTGTCCTGCTTGCACGGTGCCACCCAGGCTTTGCATGCAGTAGGCAGCTCCTGGTGTTGTGTGTGTGTCTGCAGCTATTTGGCTTGTTTCTGTTGTTGGTTCAAGTTTAATGCTGATCACTGGAAGCAAGGATTTGATAGGCAGGAATTTCCCATCAGTTAGTGCCACTCAGGGTGGGCAGAATGTTACAGCTCAGAAAAGATCACCCAAAGCCAGTTATAACCCAGCTGACTTGTCCAGCTCTGAAATCCACAGAAAATCTCCAGCCTGTTCTTGCAGGAACAGAAAAGAGGAGGAAAAGCCTCTCTTCTCCTCCTCCACCTGTGTGTCTGACTGGCACGGGTCCCTCTTCTGCAGAGTTGCATTTGTGATCATCAAGGTGTGAGGCTAACAAAAGCTTTGCCTGTTATTGCCATTAAAATAGGATTCTGCCAGGCAAAGGGATTATTCTGGGATATTTTAGTAGCTGAGGTGAGCTGGCCTGGAGAGAAGTCCTTTTGTGTGTGCTCACCATTGCTGGGGTACTGATACATTTTGGTGTGTGTGTGATCCTGTGTTCAAGCATCACAATCCTGCTTGGCCTCATTTGGGATTTCCTGGATGCTGCCAGGTCTCCTGGTGGGATGTCCTCAGGAGAACTCTGAAGCAGGTTGTCCAAAAGGAGCATAACTTCCCAGCCACCCTAATCCCATAAAAGAGGAAGCACGAGGGTGACTAAAGAACTTCCCTGTGCCCACCTTTCTCTGGGTCCTGGTGTCCCCAGGGAGCCTGGTGTGGCTGGTTGGTGGCTCTGGGAGCCTCTGCTGGACAGGACCTGTGAGCTGTCAGTGCCAGGGGATTGCAGGTGAGGCCCAGAGCTGCAGGGTTTTTGGGAAGTGCCTGGAGTTGGGCTCCCGTGTCCTCTCCATCCCCGGGGAGGTGTGGCAGAGCAGTGACACGCTCAGAACGTGCTCCTGGAGCACCACAGCCCGGGCCTGGGAGCTGACAGCATTCCAGAGGCACTCTGATAAAAATCCCCCGCTAAAATATGCGCTCAGTGTACAGAACACGCCGTGCACAGGAGGCAGGGAATGTTTGACAAGGCACCGTGGCATTAATAAAACAGTGAGGGAGTGGGACGTGCGAGCAGCTCTGTTTGCATGCTGATGAGGGAGCCTCTCCTGGCTATTCCCCTCTCCTTGGGCAGTGTTGTGGCCTCCCCACTGCTGGGAGAGCCAGTTGAACCTTTGGGTGACTAAGCTTTAATTGGGGGTTGTTTTTTCCCCCCTCTCTCAGCCTCCTGTGTTAGTCATGGGCTCTTTCTGAGCTCTGAGTGGTGCCTTCAGTCAGTGCCCACCCTGCAGTCTGTCCCACTGGGAGGTGGGATGGTGATCCTGCCTGCTCTCCTCTGCTTGAAATGTCAGGCAGAAGTGAAATGTCCTGTCATGGTCTCTTACAAATTTCCATCTCTCACCAAACAGATCCAATGTGGAAGCATAAATGGGCCTGCAGTGGGGCACGAGGGGTGCTTGCAGGGGCTGGTGGCCTTGCACAGCCACTCTTATCCACTGAGACCCTGTGAATAAAAAAGCAACAGATCAAAAAAAGTCAGAGCCCAAGAAATGAATGAGATTATGTCAGTGGAGTCCCTTACCTTGGAACAGGACTGTGTGAAAAGAAGTCAAACAGGTCTCGAAGTCACCCAAAGATTTGTGATTTTGCTGCTTGCTGTAGGAGAGCCTGTGCTGTTCCTGACTCCTGCATCCCCCAGAGAGAATATTGGGTCTGTAATTGTGTTTGACTTGCTGCCTAGAGGGAATCTTTAAAATCAAGACATCCTGAAGAAGTGGCAGAGTCTTCCCTGGATTCTGGTGCTGCGTGCCCTCCGTCTCCAGTGCAGATCCTCTCTGGAGAGGCTGACAGCAGCCTGTCTGCCCAGAACGAGGAGCAGGAGCCTGCTGGGAGTGAAGCAGTGGACAAAGAAGATGCTGAGGTGGAAGGAGACGCCTCTGCAGCTGAGGAGCTGCCTCAGTGTGAGGGGGAAAGGAGCGCAGCAGGGCTGGATGTGCCCAGCTCTGCCGGGCAGCCCCGAGCCGCCCCTCCGGCCACGGAAGGGGCCGGGGCAGATCAGCTGGGCAGCCTGTCCTGTGGAGAAAAGCTACTGCATGAAAAGAGGGAAGAAGCAGCAGCTGATTCAATATCAGAGGACAGGCTGGATGATGGTGAAGTAAGAGACCTGCCTTTGTGGTTTTGGTGTTGGCTGTTCCCACCGTCTCGTCAGGCCCTGACTCAGGAAAGCTCTTGGAGCACCGTCTGGTTTTCTGAGAAGCCAGTCCAAATGCTTTCCTGGTCAGCAGAGCAGTCATTCCTGGGGGGGCATGAGTGCTCTGAATCCCCAGATGGGCATCTTCAGGACTGAGCTGGGCAGTCATTCCCTCCTGCACACACCGAGTGCTGCCCAAAGCCACTGACAGGCAAAGCCCTGGACTGCGCCGCGTGCTTTGAGCCTGGGAGGGGGAGCAGCCCCAGCTCCCAGTGCTGCCGTGTGTGCTGGGCGAGCAGGGTTGATAATGAAGCTCACACTGAGCCCAGCTGTCCGTGCTGCTTTGTTTCTCTCCTTCTGTTGTTTCTCTCAGCTTGCTCAGAGCTGCCTGGCGCCGCGTTCGCGGCTCCGCGAGGTGCGAGCTCCGAGTGGGGCAGGACGGAGCCTCAGGGCTGGTTCTGGAGCTGGAGCTGGGAGCACAGAACCTTCCAGCCCTCCCAGTCTGGGAGGAGAACTGGCCACGCTGCAGGAGCAGGGGCTTGGGCTGTGTCACACGCTGCCTGGCCCCGCAGCCGGGCTGCCAGACACGCGCTGTCCGCTCGTGTTCACGCTCCAGAGCAGGAGCCGAGCCAGAATGTGAGATCTGATGAACGATCTCTCTCCAGTCTGGCTGCCTTCCTGCTGATTTGGATGATTTCTCAAGTTCTCTGATGCGTAATGTCTGTAAGAAATGATAAACTACAAAAGCGAGCCTGGAAAACGCGCTCTGTCCTGAAGGGCTGAGGGTGCTGCTTTCCCAAACTCACCTGTGTGCTCTGTGCACCTGAGCTGTGCTGCTGCAGTCAGCAGGGCCACAGGGTGTTCCCACAGAGCAGTTCCCTGCAGCTGCAAATGCCCGGGAATGCAGGAGCCCTGGCTGCACTTAGGCACAGCAAAGTGGAATTTTAGAGTGCTTTTGTGGCTCCAGTGCTGTGCTGTGTGGTGGGCTGGGAGCTCTGAGAGCTGCAGAGATCCTTGCAGATGGAGAGGAAGCAAGTGCCTTTTATCAGGGATGTTTGAAGAGCACTTCTTTGCCCACCCCAGCCCCACCTCCTGCCCTTCTGGTGTTTTGTGTTTGTCCTGTGGGTCACGCATCCTTGGTGTCTTCCCCATGATGTTCAGTCACCTTTTCTTCCCTGGGAGAGGCCAGACTTGTGTTGCCAGCAGCAGCTGCCGTGCTGGCAGTGCCCAGGTGAAGCTGCAGGGGTATGTGCAGGCTGTAATGTGTTTTTCCTCTCAGCTTTCAAAGGCATCCGGGGTCAGTGGCTGTGAGCAGGACTTGCCTGTCTCCAAGTGCTCCGACCATGAGGTGCTTCAGCCCGTGGTGAGTCACCAGAAGCTCCTTTTTCCCTGGCTGTGGGCTTCAGCCTGCCCTGGGATGGTGCAGTGCCCACCTCTCGCAGTGCCCTGGCAGCTGTGTGTGGCACAGGCCAGCAGTGCCACCCTGCCCCTCGCAGGCTGGGGCTGTGGGTGAGGTAACATCCCTGGAAAAGTAGGTCAGGAGAGCTGAGAGCGTGCTTGGGTAATTGCAAAAAGGAAAATAATAAGCAATGGAGGAGTTGTGCTTTAGGGGCTCAGCAGCTTTTGCTGAGGGGGGTGTGCATGGCTGGAGACCCCACTCTGGAGGGTCCCTGCAGGAGAGCAGCCCTGGGCTGGGGGGAGATGCCCACCAGCATCTCTTCATCTCCACAGGAAGCTGCCATTGCCATCTGCCAGTGGGAGCAGAGGCAGCGTGGCCAGCAAATGGCTGAGAATGGCATTATTGCCTGTCTGGCCAGGGGCTCTGCAGGGCCCCCCAGGCTGCAGGAGGGGGATTGTCTCCAAGGGTGAATAACTGGTGGGGGCTGGCTGTGAGGACACAAATCCCTGGAAATGTGCAGCAGCATCACAAAGGGGAGCAGTAGAGGGTGGGGAAGATGTGCCCCCTTTGGATGTTCCTTGTGCCAGCCTTGGTGGCTTGGGAGGGTGCACTGGGAGTGTGCCAGTGCCCTCCCTGTGTGGCACTGGTGTCCCTTGGTCCCAAGGGAAGGGAAATGCTGCTGAGCTGCTGCCAGTGGGGTGCTGAGCAGGGGTTCTGAGCTGTGTGGGGATATTGGTCTCAGCATCTCTGGTTGCTCATCAGAGACCCATCCTTTCTGCTTTCTCTCCTAGGGCTTGGACTGCAAGAGCCAGCTCTCCGAGGAGGTTCTGGCTGTGGGGACAGTGTCCCCTGGTTTGGACAGCCCCGAGTGCAAGGTCAGTGCTGTGGGGGGGATCAGGGCTGCTCTGTGAACATCCTGAGGTGTGATGCTGTCAGTGAAGGGGTGAACAGGGCTTGATGTGTGAAGTGTCAGGGCTCACAGCAGCAGCACCAGTGCACTGTTTGTTCTGCAGAGAGGAGGTGCAGGTGGCTACACAAAGAACATAAATGTGAGCAGAGGTGGCTGGAGGGGTGTACACAGGCAGGCTCCCCTGGCTCTCCCTGCCCCAGTAGGAGAGCCAATAAATGGCTTTCCTGGGGAATGGAGGAAGCAGAGTCTGATTTCCTTTCTTCTTTTGTGAGCATATTTGTCCTTTTCTTTCTCTTAAGCAGATGGGAAGGATTTGTGTGGCAGAACATGATAGAATCAATGGGAAGAAAAGGAGGTTAACTCCCTCTGACAGATTTTGGTAGAGGGAAGCTTATTTTTAAGCATTTGGTTGCCTTGCCTGCTTTAATGCAGGGGGGAAAGGGGCTCCTTGCAGCGAGTCTGTGGCACATGGAGTGTACATGGTGTGCACATATCTGTGTCAGCCTGGCATGCAGCACTGGTCAGGCAGCTCTGCCTGGGGATTGCTGTGCATCTCTGGTTTATCCTTGTCTTCTCAGCATGGTTCTGAGTCGGTTTGCTCAGCCCCACGTTCCTCTGGAGCCCTCCCACTCCGTGTCTGTGGTTGGAGGCAGGGCCCAGGATCCAGCTGGGGTTACTCAGCCTTGCCCTGATTGTGAGCGCATCAGCTGCTCTGGAGGAGAGACCCTGAGTGGCAAACTCCCCACCTGTCCAGCAGAGAGGAGCAATCCTGTCTGCAAGGTTGTGTCTGGAGAATACACCTGTCCTCTTGTGCCTAATAATGAGCATAATCAGATGTGAAGGGAAAACAAAACATATGCCTGCTGTGCTCCCCCTCCCTCCCCGCAGCGCAGGCACTGTGCATGCAAATGCTGCTTGGAGCAGCCACGTTTGGGTTTATTACAGCCCTGTTTGGGGAGAGCTGGGTGTGAAATGGTGCTCCCTGCAGAACTGCAGCTGCTCTTTTGTGTCTGTGCACAGAGCCTGGGCTGGAACGGCTCGGGGTTGTAGGAATGTGCCTGCTTCCATGTGAGGAGCTTGCCTTGCTTTGAATGCATTGGCAAAATAGTCTTGTTAAAAAAAAATAAAAATAAGAGACCTTTGGCAGCTCTGTGAGCACAGAATTGGAGGGGTTTTGTTGGTGTGCTTTGCCAGGAGCTGTGGTGGCTGCAGAGGCTCTGTGGGATGTGACCTGCTGGACCTGGGAGAGGGGAGGCTGCACTTTCCCTTTCCCTTTCCCTTTCCCTTTCCCTTTCCCTTTCCCTTTCCCTTCCCCTTCCCCTTCCCCTTTCCCTTCCCAATGCAGAACTGTGGACCCATGGAATATCCCGAGCTGGAAGGAACCCACAAACACCATCAAAGTCTGACTCCTGGCCCCACACAGACCCCCCAAAATCCCACCCTGTGCCCCGTGCAGTGCTCTGGCAGCCTCGGGGCTGTCACCATTCCCTGGGGAGCCTGGGCAGTGCCCGAGCCTCAGGAAAAAGGCAGAGCTGTCCCAAGTGCTCAGTGCTGGCACCTCAGAGTGTGATCTGAGCTGATGTGAGATGGTCCCTTGGGATCTGGGCTGTGCAGAGGGAGGAGGTGGCCCATTATCTGTCATCCCTGTGTTCACACAGCTGGTCCTGTGTCTTGAGCATGTGAAGTGTCCTCTGGGGATGCAGCTGGGCAGAAAACCGAGCTGCTGGGGCAGCAGGAGGGGCAAGGATCTGATCATTCCACAGACAAGGCTTAAAATCTGCCCTCGTTCCCTGCAGGTGGGGCTGTCCTCACCTTCCCAACGTGTGCAGAGGTTCCTGCAGCCCCTGATTCCTCGGGAGGGGAACAGGGCACAGGGGCAGCAGGAGCTGCTGCCAACCCCCCTGCTGGGCACAGGGGCAGCAGGAGCCCTGTGCAGGGGCTCAGAGCAGTCACCCTGTGAGCAGATACCCTCTCTCCAGGATGATCTCCTGCCCCATTTGTCTGGCTNCAGGAAAAAGGCAGAGCTGTCCCAAGTGCTCAGTGCTGGCACCTCACAGCATGATCTGAGCTGATGTGAGATGGTCCCTTGGGATCTGGGCTGTGCAGAGGGAGGAGGTGGCCCATTATCTGTCATCCCTGTGTTCACACAGCTGGTCCTGTGTCTTGAGCATGTGAAGTGTCCTCTGGGGATGCAGCTGGGCAGAAAACCGAGCTGCTGGGGCAGCAGGAGGGGCAAGGATCTGATCATTCCACAGACAAGGCTTAAAATCTGCCCTCGTTCCCTGCAGGTGGGGCTGTCCTCACCTTCCCAACGTGTGCAGAGGTTCCTGCAGCCCCTGATTCCTCGGGAGGGGAACAGGGCACAGGGGCAGCAGGAGCTGCTGCCAACCCCCCTGCTGGGCACAGGGGCAGCAGGAGCCCTGTGCAGGGGCTCAGAGCAGTCACCCTGTGAGCAGATACCCTCTCTCCAGGATGATCTCCTGCCCCATTTGTCTGGCTGCTTCCCATTCCAGCTGCGGTGACAGAGCCCATTTGGAGCGAGGAAACGTTTGCTGAGCTCCTCGGTTCTGGGGAATTGGAGTCATCACTTACAGGGGCAGGAGGGGGCTCTGCCCAGGCTGATGTGATGGGAGGTGACAGCACTTGCAGGGAATCCTTCTGCCATTAGCTCTGCTGAGCATTTGCATTAATTACTGCGGCGTTAATTCCGCCTTGTCTTGGCCCCGCTCCACGCACGGCCCCGCGTGGCAGGGGCTGAGCTCACCTGCTGAGGTCCCCAAAAATTCATAAATGGGCCCTCCCTGCTTCCTGTGGGGCTGACAGGTGAGGAGGGAAGTCCTTCCCCTCCTCAGGTGTCCCTGCTGCAAGGACAGAGGGATCTGGGAGCTGGCAGGAGGGGGAAGGAGCACCTGACTGTTTCACATTCAGATATTTTCTACTCATATTTCTGGTGTTTACTGTGCCATAAGTGAGCCAACTGAATGCTTGGTGTGCTGCCAAGGGGGCTGGATTGCTGATGTAGCCTGGAGTCAGAAATGCCTGCACTGGTGACTCTGTGCAGCCCATCACACCCTGCCCTAGAAGCTGGATGGGAGGCAGGACTGAGTCCTGGTGTGGGTTTTGGTCCCAGACAATGCATCCTTTGCTTCATTGCCACAGCACTTGGTGTGTGTGACATTTCTCTTCCAGGAGATTTCTCTCCTGTGCTTTCCAGGGAGTTCAGTGGGACTTGGGATTGTAAAATGACCTTCAGGAAAGAAAAGTCAAACCCCTGTCCCAAGTTCCTAGTGCTGGCAGGGAGTTCATCTTTTTTCCTGAGAAAGCTGAGCTCCCAGGCCTCCCCTCGTGCTTCTGGAAGGATTGCTGGGATGGTTGGAGACCCTTGGATACCCTCAGGAGAGGAGCCTGGCACATCCAACATTCTGGAACAGCCTGTGGGTGCCAGGTGGCCCAGCTGATTCCATGGACCTTCAGCAGAACTCCTTTGAGGTCTTTGATGGTGAGGGAGCCACAAACTCCACCCTGTTTGCTTTTACCTGCAGGCCCAGGAGCTGGGAGCAGAGGAAAAAGAGCAAAGCAAAGCCAGTGTAGAGGAAGAGCAAAGGAAAAGAACAGAAGCTGCTGAGAGGTATGGTACAAACAGAGGCACGAGGGAGGCGAGGGCAGCTCCAGCTCCTGCTGCCTTTCCTGCCTTGCCCTCCCTGCTGTGCCCACTGCAGCCTGCCCAGGTGTGCCCTGTACAGCTCCCCAGGTGCTGCAGCCTCTCTCAGGGCCTTTCCCACTGAGCCTCTCCCTTCTCCTGCCCCCTCCTTCACCCTGTCCCTGCAGGCTTCAGCTTCTGGCTGGGTGGGCAGTGGAAGTGCCAGCCTGGCCTTTCCCTGGGGCTGCCCCAGCTGTGGCTCTGGTCTCTGCCTCCCTCACAGCTCCCACTGCTCGTGCCAGGATGGTCTGAGCCTGGTAATGCCGTGTGCTGGGCCCTGGGCTGTCAAACAGGCAGATGTGGCCACTGGCCATTGCCTGATGACAGCCTCACTGGTCCTGCTGGGCTGAGCTGTAGCTAAAGGCTCTCAGGGATCTGTTCCTCACGCCAGGTGAGTCCAGCTGTGATGGGAACAGTTCTCTTCCTTCCGCAGAGGTGGCCTTGCCCAGGTGTGAGCATGAAGCTGCTTTGTGTCCTGGTAGGTGGACAGATGACCAGCTGTTATCCCAGGAGGAATGCTGGCTTCCAGACCCCAGCTACCACAAGGACTGGGCTGTCTAAGGGAGCTGTTTTCAGCCTCCTTGTGGAGATTTGTTTGGAGCAGTTGGAATGCTGTTCTGAGCAGAGAGCTCTGTGCTCCCTTGAGCTCCTCCTCCTTGGAGAGCCCCAGCCTGGCATTGACAGATGAGTCGTGTCAAAGCTCTTGGCCTCCACGCAGAGTTACACGTTCTCCAGGGCACTGGGAGCCAAGGAGCTGCTGCCCATGCCAGGAAAATCCATGAGCAGAAGCTGCAGTCCATCTTAATGACTGGCTTTGTGGGATTTGCAGCCTTGTTCTTGGAGGAGCTGTTGGTGTGAGGGTCTCCAAAAACGTGTTCTGCCCGCAGGAATTGTCTCCTTATCACTTGGTTCCTGCTTCCCAGCTGAGCATCCTCTCTTTCTCTCTGCCTGTGAAGCTGCTCGTGCTTGCCTTGTCTCTCCTCTCTGTGCTTCTGAGATGCAGTAGGACTGTAGATACAAGCATGCCTGCCAACACTTCCATCTGTAATTTGGACAGCAGTGTGAGTATGGCTGATAGGGCTGGCGCACCTTGGGGACCTTCTCCAAGGGCCTGGAAAGAGTGGGATAACCCAGGGAAGGGATCCAGCACTCTGAGGCTGGTATCCATGACATCCTCAGCTGCCTGTTAGTCCGACATGAGTGCTGGGAGTGGTGTGGAGCTTCCCTGTGGCGCTGGCAGCCCCGTGTTGGCCAGGCAGGTCCTGTTGGCAGGCATGGCTTGGTGCCCACCTGTGTCACCTGCACATCCTTGTCCACCTGCAGCAGCCGCTTGACTCTGACCTGAGCTAATCTGACCTTCTGTCCCCTCTTTTGTGCTGCCAAGTGAGAGGGATCTCAGTGCTTGTGAGACACCAGTGGAGTGTTTGGGGTTGGAAAATCCCGATGGGGCGGAGGCTGCGCGGCCGGAGGAGGGAGCCCTGGATAGCCTGGTGGATCCCGAGGAGCTTCCTGCCCCACAGAACGTGTAAGGGCTTCCAGGCAGTCCCTGGTGCTGTGACTGTGACAGCTTTTGTCCCTTTGTCCCCCCGTGGTGGCCGGAGCTGCGGTTCGTGGCACCGCGGTGCTCCGGCAGCTCCGTGGGCACGTGCCAGCAGCTGTTCCCCTGCCAGAGTGCCCAGTGAGCAGCCTGTGCTGGGCAGGGCGAGGGCAGCAGCTCAGCCCTCAGGGCTGTGGCTCAGGACTCCCTGGGATGAGGGGGAGCTGTTGGCTTTGTCTCTGGAAAAGCTTTCCCCGTGCCGGCGTCGCTGCGAGCTCTCCCTCCCCGAGACACTTCCACACAGAACCTGCTGAGTGATGCTGAGCTGGGGGGGAAGGGCAAAACCCCATCAGTTCACCCCGTTTTACAGCCACTGGGCACGTTGGTGGCACTGAAATAACGGGGCCAGAGCTGAGCTCCTGCCCAAGCCTCTGTTCTGTGCTGCTCCACGGGTGGTGCTGGGGGATTCCTACCTGCAGCTCAGAGGATGGGAGTGTGCTGACTTTGCACTCCCTGTCAAGTGACACATCAGCAGATGCAGCTGGAAAAATGAGGCAGTGTGTCTCTGGGGACAGGGTGATGGGGAAGGAGTCTCTGTTCTCCTCGGAGCTGTGGTGCTGTGTAAACGTGTGTGTGCTGGCTGGGTCTCCTTCTGAGCAGAATCTGGGGCAAAAGGAACACTGATAACCAGGTGGAAGTGGCTGAACTGCTCTGCAGAGCAGCCTGATAAAGGACACCTGCTGCAGGTGGTGTAAGGGGGGGCACCAGTCAAGGGGGATTGTTCCAGAACCCCACCACTTTCCTCTGTCTTGCTCTTTTTTGCTAATGGCTGCAGAAATGACCTTTTCTCTCCTGACTCGAGGCTGAAAAACTGGGGCTGTTATTTCCCTGATTCTTGGCAGAAGTCCCTCTGCCTTGCACTGCCAGTCTCACAGCATGGTGAGACCTTCCTGCTCCAGCCTTCACTAGCAAAGAACAAAAATCTTTCTTCCTAGGCTAATCTCAATTTCCCCCTCCTTTCCCTTTAGCTTCTCTCAGACCTTATAATTTTGCTCCTGTCTGTCTGAAAAAAAACTTAATTAGAACCAGATTGGGTTTGAATTTTTGGAGTGCTGAGGGCTTTCTGTTGCCTGGAGCTGGCAAATTCCCAGCACACTTTAGGTTGCATTTGCAGAAAAATACCTGGTCCATGAGAAGCACCAATCCCTGGGCTGGGAGCAGGTACTGATGGCATCTGCTCCTGTGCCTGGCAGCCTGGCCAGGGCTTTTCATCAAGTGAGATTTTATTGACCTCACAAGGTGAGCTCTGGTGGGCCAAAATCAGAGTTATTTAGGCCTGGAGTGCAGCTGGGGCTGGGTTCAGTTGATCAGCTGGAGATTCTCTGGGAGTCACCAAAGGATCCACCAGTGATCCTCAGGATCCACCTGAGGTCAGCAGTGAAGCTTTTGGAGTAGGTGGCTCTGAGATTTTTGGTTTGGGGTTGGTGCTCTGTGGAGGAGGTTGCTGTTCCTTTTATGTTACTCTGTTTTCTGTCACCCTTTTGCCAAAGGAGCTTTTTGTCTTTGTTAGGCAACCTGAGGAGGAAATTGAGCAGTCCTTGAAGGAGCCTCAGGATGAATCCCTGGAGGAAATAGTCAAGGAGGTGGAGACAGAGCTGGAGCAAGAGGAAATACATTTATTTCAAGCAAAGGAAGAGAAAATCCAGCAATTCCAGGAGGAGATGAGACAGAAGGAGGAGGAGGAGGAAGCTGAAAAGCTTCATCAGCAAAAAGAAAAGCCCCTCAGGTACTTTCCTTTTTTCCTCCATCTCCTGCAAGCCTTTCCAAGGTGGGATTTCATTGCTGCTGGCCACAGAGCCGTGCTGCTGTAGCCACCACCTGGGAAGTGGTGCTGCTTTGCAGAGCTGGGGGAAGGAACAAGATCAGGGCTCTCAGGGAGGAGGAGGAGGAGGAGGAAGGACAGGCTTTGGCACAGGCAGTTCTGTGTGTGAGGATCTGGCAGCTCAGGAAAGGGCTCTGCCACGCTGGCAGGAGTGGCAGGAGAGCATCCTGCAGGATGAGCTGGGATCCCACACCAGCACAGAGCTGTGGGTTATGGTTAACCTGGGAGGATTTCCAGCTCAGTGCTTGGAGCTCTCCCACCTGGCAGCTGCTCAAATCCTGGGCTAAATGGTGGGAACAGGACTGGAAATGGGAGCATTAGAGGAGATGAGGTTACCCCAGAGGAGCCATCTGCAGTTCTGATAGGGGATGTTTTACAGAGGGCCTTCCACACAAGGCTTCAGCAATAGGGCAGGGATGGCTGTGGGAAAGCAGGACCTGAGAGCAGTGCAGGGGTGGAACAGCACTGGGAGCTGTGTCCTTTCCCTGGGGGAATTCTTCTCTTGAGGCTTCTGTTATTATCTTGCTGGACTTGATGCTTATGTTCTGAGCAGCCAGAAACAGCATCTTGACATGGAACATCGTGGGGATGCAGTCTGGGTGTGAGGGGAGATGCAGAAATGGCACCTGAAGGGAAAAAAAAAAAGTGTAGCAAAAGGTAGAATATGGAAATATGGAGCTTCCAGATGAGCTAATGCATCCAGGTACCTTGCCTGGGAGCCTGCATCCATTTAATGAGAGTGGATTTCACTTACCTGCAAAAAAAAAAAAAACAGATAATAAAAAATGCCAAAAGAAGTGTAAGCTATGATGATATAGCAAGTTTAAAACCCACACTGCTCAGGTTTGATGCTGGGGCTGCATCTCCCATGCCAGCAGCAGGTCCTGCAGGTGTGGGGGGGAAGTGAATGTGTCACCAGAGCCAGTGAGACCCCAGCTGAGCTGAAGCCCTTGGAGAGGGGACTGGGAGATATTGAAGCCTCCTGAACCTATTTTCTTCCTTTTTATTTTCTGTCTCAGCGCTCCAGAAGAAGATTTAGCAGAATCTGAGCAGGAAGAGGAAGAGTTGCCTCTCAGGGAGGAAAAAGGCAAGAGACTGGAAAAGCTGCGAGACCAAATCGCCGCAGAGATCAAGGCAGAGGAGGAGAGGATGAGGTGAGAGGTTCTGCTGCCCTTCCTGGGGATGTGAGGTGCTGGTTTGGGAGGGAAGGGTCGGGCACATCCCCAGCAGCTGCTCAGAGGGAGCTCCTGAGCCTCCCTGCCGTGGCAGCAGCTCCGAGCCTGGCTGTCCCCTGCTGGATCCCCATCTCTGTGCTCTGTTCCAAACCTGCCAGGGCAGAGCAGGAGGCCACGCTGCAGAAGCTCAGGGAAGAGTGGGAATCCCAGCAGCTGGTGGAGAAGGAGAGCCTGCAGAGGAAGCAGCAGCTTGCCTTGGAGGAAATGAAGCTGGCAGCGGAGGAAGCCCAGCAGAAGGAGATGAGCAGGCTGGAACAGGAGAGGGAAGAGTTCCTGAGCGAGCTCAGGGACAGGTTAGGCAGGGAGAAGAAGAAGGTGAGATCTTTATTGCCAGGCAGGGCCAATTCC
Organism: Ploceus nigricollis; assembly: GCA_013399945.1. Lineage (NCBI taxonomy): Eukaryota > Metazoa > Chordata > Aves > Passeriformes > Ploceidae > Ploceus > Ploceus nigricollis. Next base: position 557,770 of record VXBC01013337.1, read on the forward strand.
TGCTGGCCTGGCTGGCAGGGCAGTGCCAAGTGTCGGGATTACCTCACGCCTGCCGTGCTTTGGTGACAGCTCACTTGGAGCACCAAGGGCAGGTGCCAGCCCAGCCGGGCTGTTGGAGGCACAGGGAGGTGGGCAGGAGAGCTCCCCCGGTTGTTATTACAGTGGTGATTAACTAACAATTACTTCAGTGGCCACTCTGCATCAAGATAAGGATCACTGTGTGTCTCCCGAGCTAAACCGAGCCCTGTTATCAGATCAGAACTAAACTGAGCCACTTTATCAGCCCCCAACACCTCTTTGGCTGCTGCTTCAGTCCTGCAGGGACCTGGGGAGCCCTTCAGTGGGGCAGTTTCCAGTCCCTCCAGCACAGCATGGCTGGGATTCATCAAGATCCCCTGGGAGGGAAAGCACAGAGAGAGTAAAGGCACCTTGCAGTGATCCCGTTTGGGGGGGAAACTGCTGTGCCTTTTGATGCTTTTGGGTAGAATTTAATTGCAAATGCACCTTGTCCCCACACGCAGAGGTTTCCCAGCAGACTGTTTTGCTCGTGTTTCTGTAGGCAGCAGAGGAGCTGGAAGAACAGTTTGCCAGTGAACTCCAGCAGCTGAAGTCTGCAGCGGAGGAGAAGCACCGTGAGGTGAGGATGGTGCCCTTAGAATGTAAATTGTTGGGTTTTTTTTTCCCTCATGCTGTCACCAAAGGTGGCCAGGGAGGGTGGCATGATTTTTTTTCCCCTCCCTAGCTGTGGCTCTGGTCTGGCTCAGTGTTTGGCCGTGCTCCAGGCAGGGGGTGGTGAGGCTGTGCCGTGCCCTGCCGAGGGCATGGAATGGATCCTGTGAAAAGGCTGACGAGTCTCTGTGGGTGGCTTTCCTGACAGGTCATCTCCAGCCTGCAAGCCCAGCTGGCAGAGGCACAGAGCAGCCAGGAGGCCCAGCTACGTGAGGAGCTGCAGAGAGCAGATCAGAAAGTGCGGGAAAAAGCCCTTAAAGTGAAGGAATACGAGCGTGAGGTGAGCGTTGGTTTTGTGCTGAAGGTTCTTCACGCTCTCAGATGTGGGGTGAGCTCTGGGTGCCCACATCCCCTGCCTTAGGGGGCAGGACATCCCTCAGCATGTCACCTCACCGGGGGGAAGGCTCTGTGCTCCCCAGGACACAATCCCTGATCCCGCTCTGGGCTTGGGCTCGGCTGGGAGGCTGATTCTTGGGATGCCACTCTGGATGCAATTCAGGGAAGCCTCTTTCCCTGCCACCCCTGCAGCTCAGCGAGCTGATGAGCGACAAACGCCGGGAAGTGGAGAAGGAGCACGAGAGGAGGATGGAGAGGATGAGAGAGGAGCACCGGGAGGCCCTGGCGCGGATCCAGGAGCAGTACGAGGAGGAGGTACTGCGGCTGGGGGGCTGCACTTCAGCGAGTGCCGTGTGTCTGTGCTGCATTGCTGGGCAGCCCTGTGCCTCACAGAGGTGTTTCCCTGCCCCCTGGCCCGGCAGGAGCGGAGGCAGAGGTCGGAGCTGCTGCAGGGGCTGCGCAGCGAGGCCGCGCGGCTGCGGCAGCTCCACGACGCCGACGTGAAGGAGCTGCAGGCAGAGCTGGAGGGGAGGCTGAGTGCCCTGCAGCAGAGGCACAGGGAGAAGGTGAGCAGCAGGCTCTGCCTCTGTCCCTTGGGACTCCTGAGGGATGGCCTAGAGGCTCCCCACCGTGTCCCCCTGGCGCCCTGCACAGCGCAGGGTGACGGACACGAGTGGCAGGTCACGCTCCCCAGCTTGTGTTTTCCTGGTGAGGGAGGAGCTTGTGCCATTCTCTTTAACTCAGCTCCCTGTGCAGGAAAGAAAGCTCCAGGATTCAGAGAACGAGCTTGAGATCCGCATGAAAAACATCCAAGCCAGATCAGAGCAGCTCCTGAGCCAGGTGAGTCGGGCTGTTGGGCTCACAGAGCTTCCCTAGCCTGTGCCAATCCTTTGGCTGCTTCCTCACGGGGAATGTGCAGGAAAGCTTCTGCTGCCATCCCACTTACAGGTAAAACTTTGTCACCAGTCAGAGCAGGGTGAGCATTCTTGGTGCTGGTGTTTGCTGGGAAAGTCTGAGCTCTGGGTTTGCTCAGTGCTTTGGGGGGCAGCGAGCGCCCGTGGGAGGGGGCACGAAGCAAACCTGACAACACTCCTTGGTTTGGAATGCTCTTGAGACTCAGGCCTGAGGTGCTGCTCAGCATCAGCAGTGTCCTGGCTCTGACACTGCCCTGCCTGTCCCCTGTCACAGGAGGAGTGCCTGCAAAGGAGGAGGCAGCTGCTGCTGGATGAGGACGGGCGGATGCAGCTCGAAAGAGACGTACGGACACCTGGGGCTGGAGAGGGGCTGGGCTGCTCTGGGCTGAGGGCAGCACCTCAGCACTGGAGCTTTAGGAGAACAAAGTGCTGGGTGGTGGGTTAGTTCTGATCTCCCCAAAGAGAAGAGCCAGTCCTGTTCTCCCAGGGCTGGTGTGTGGGTGTGCAGCTCTGTGAGCTGTGTGCCCCTTGTTTCGCTCTTGGGGAAATGACCGTGAGGGATTCTCTGGTTTTCTTCAGGAAGCTGCTCTGGCCTCTCAGCTGCGCCTGGAGGAGAGCAGGAAGGAGCACTCCAGCCTGCTGGAGTCCATCTGGCAGCTGCGGAAGACCCTGGAGGAGCTGCAGGACCAGAAGGCTGAGCTGGAGGCCCAGGTGGACTTGCTGCAGAGCCGCAGCCAGCGGCTGCAGAAACGCATCGGGTGTGTGTGAGAAATTCCCTCTCATACCAAAAAATCTGCCCTGTGCCCCTGACAAACCTCTCTAACCCAACCTGGGCCTCTCCCCGACCTCTGAGCTCTGTGCTGGGCCATGTTCCTTCAGAATCCTGAGGTGCCCATTGGGGGCACAGAGTTGTTGGGGGCTGGTTCCAGATTTTTCATTAACTCAGGGTGTGAATTTCAATTTGCTCCTTCACCTCTGCATGTCAGGTTCGTTTGTCTCCTCCATTCCTGCCGTGGGAGGTTAATGAGGTGCTGTGAGAGGGGTACTGAAATGTAAAGAGGTTTTCCTGTGGGGGCTGAGCTGCTCAGGAAGGGTGGGAAGCAGTTTCCCTGCCCAGCCCTGGTGTTGTCTTGCACACCTGTGGCCCTTTCCCTGCTGGAATCTGGAGTTCACTCTGGACACCATTGCAGGCTAATCAAGTGCCTCTGCTGTTGCTTTTTCCTGTGGCAGAGAGCTGGAGGAAGCAATCAGGAGCAAGCAGGAGGCTCTGAAAGAACTGGAGGCAGAAGAAAGTGTGGAATCTCCAAGAAAGAAAGCTGAGCTCTGTGTTGAAGACCTGAGAGAAACTCCTCAAGCTGTGAGTAAAGCAGCCTGTGAAGGTGTTTGCCTTGTGAGATCTGAGGCTGAAACTCCCTTGAAAATCCCAGCATTTGTTCCTTCTGTGTGAAATCATTTGAGATGCAGAGATGGATTTCTCTTTGCTGGTGTGTTCAGTAGTATTTGCAGGTGTCTGTCTGTTATTAGTGGGTGGAGAGGAGCGTGGGGTACTCAAATCAAAAGCAGGGCTTGTGTCTGGATGGAAACGTCTGTTACCTTCAAAAGTCACATCAGGAACAGCCTGGTGCTGTGCCTGGATCTGGGCAGTGCCGTGGTGATGTCATTCCAAGCTTCTGGTCCTCACTGGATTCTCAGGGGGCCCTGGGCTTCTGTTTCCCCCATAAACACTTGGTTTTTGCAACGTGTCACCCTCTCAGCACTCGTCCAGAGAGCCTTCCCCAGCCCCTCAGAGCCCCGAGGAGAGCGACCTCCAGCTCGACCGGTGAGCATCCCTGTGCCAGGAAAACCCCTGTGCCAGGAAAACCCCTGTGCCAGGAAAACTTCCTGCTCTGCTCTGGGCTCGGGTTTGCCCAGCGGGCACTGAGCCCCCGTTTCTGGGGGCGCTGTGTGAGGTGTGCAGCAGCACAGGGAGCCAGGACAGCCCTGCCTGTTCCTGCAGGGTGCAGAGCTACATCTCGGCCGAGGGGCAGTCCCTGCGGAGCGCCAAGGAGTTCCTGCTGCGCCAGAGCCGCTCCCTGCGCCGGCGGCGCTCGGTGCTCAGGGCCGCCAGCCTGCAGTGGCGCCAGGACCTGCGCAGGGCCCAGGAGGCCGTGCAGGATCCCCAGAGCTCCCAGCTCCTGCAGGGCGTGCGCCACAACCTGGAGGAGGTGAGCCCTGGGCGCTGCCCGTGCTCGGGCGTTGGGTGTCGCAGGCTGCCTGCAGCCCTGGCATCAGCTCCTGGTGCTGCAGCTGCCGTGGTGCCCTTGGTGTGGCCTTGGTGACCCCCTTGGTTTGGCCTTGGTGACCCTCTTGGTATGGCCTCGGTGACCCCCTTGGCGTGGCCTTGGTGACCCTCTTGGTTTAGGCTTGGTGACCCCCTTGGCGTGGCCTTGGTGACCCTCTCAGTGTGGCCTCGGTGACCCTCTTGGATGGGGGTTTGGAAGTGAAAGCTCCTTTTCCTTGGGCTGAGCTTGCTTTGAGCCATGTGCTCACTGTGCACACCCCTTCCCACACTCTCGAGGACTTGGGAGCGATTTCAGTCCAGCAGCACTTCCTGTGCTGAGCAGAATGAGGTGGTGACAGTCACCCCAGCTGCTGGCAGGGATTATTTCCTGTCATTCCTGTTTAATTTCCCTCCTTGGCATGGCTGTTGGTCTGTGCAGGAGGCAAAGGAGCTGGACAAGATGAAGTCGGCCATGCAGAAAGGACAGGTGCTGCTGAAGAAGAAGGAGGAGAAGCTCAGCCAGCTGGAGTCCTCGCTGCTGGAGGAGGTAAACTCTCCTGGTGTTTGCAGCAGAGCTGGATTTTGGAAGCACTTTCTGCGAGAGCACCAGGGACTGCTGAGTGTGTGGCTGCAGAAGGCAGCTTGGAAAAGCTGCATGGATTGAGCCTGGAGAAAACAAGGGCAGGTCACCTCATGTGAGCTGGGATGGAGCCTGCTCTCCTGACCACGGCAAACCTTGGAATCTTTGGCTCTGCCTGGGACCAGGTGGCCTCAGGCAGGGCAGCAGCAGATGCAAGAGAACCAGACCTTTGATGGTCAAACTCTTGCCCTTGGCGCAGAGAACTCAGCCCTGCAAGAGCTGTGAGGTTATTTACAGCACAAACCACGCTGACTCCTGCTGGAAGGGCTGGTTCTGTGGCTGCTGGCTTTGGCCTCTTGCACTTGGAGAGCCAGAGCAGTCTCTGGACATTCAGACTTTGCTGTCAGGGGCTGGAGACAAGTTTGCCTTCACTTGACCTGTGCCTGGCTGCAGTCCAGCTCTGTAGACAAGCTGTAGGCAGGTTTCCAGTAGCTTTTATGTTCCAGGGATGACACAGCAGGTTTTACTGGCATTGTTTTCCTCCTCCTGACCAGCTCTCAGATGAAGATACACTGAAGAGTGCAGCGTGCAGGAAGGTGGTGACGTTTGATCTGAGCACCTCTGAGGACACAAACAGCACGTCCAGTGTGAATCTGGGCCAGTGCAGATGTAAGTGCCCAGATGTGAGGCTCCAGGCCTGTTCTGCCTTTCCCTCTCACCTCTCTGATGTGCCTGTGCTCAGCTGTGCTCAGCTGTGTCCAAGGCAGGTCTGGGACTGCTCTGTGTACCACACCTGACTGCAAAAACTTGTTTCCTGCCTGTAGTGGCAGATAAGAGGGATGGGATCTGTGAGTGAACCTGCCTTTTAAACCTCTGTGGATTATAAAAGCTCTCTGATTTCCCTCTGATCCTGCAGATCTGTATTGCTCTTCTGCAGGAGCCTGGGCTTCCCCTTCCTCACATCATGGCAGGAGAAGCTGCTGCCATTCCCTCTCTGCTGCTCCTGCTTTCCCTTGGGCTTCCATTGCCTGGAGTTGTGCTGGGGGAAGAAGGGCAGGCAGGAGGGCTGGGTTGCTTGCACACAGGCTGCTCTTGTCAGGGCTTGTCCGTGATCCCTTTCTTCCCCTTTCTTCCTTCAGCTGACCTGAGAATGGATTTCTGGCCTGTCCTCCAGCAGGACAGGATCCAGCACCTGCGGGACTCTGTGCAGAACATCACCAGTGAGCTGAACGGGGTCCTGGGGCTCCTGGACTCCCTGAGCCAGCACCAGTCTCCTCTCCTCACCTCCACAGCCCATGAGGGCATCCCTCTTCCCACCCATCCCTCCTTGGCAGGCCTGGGGGGGGGCAGCTCCCTGGGGAACCCCCCCAGGGTGTCCCCCCTGGACCAGTGGGCCCGGAGCAGCAGGCCCAGCTCTAGTTATTCCATCTCAGGGCAGTCAGTGGACAACATGCTGGCAGAGAAATGGCACAGGTATTTCCCAGGTGAGTCTCCTGGCCTTATTCCACCTGCTTTGCTGCCTGCAACTTCTGATTTTGTCTCAGGCTTCCAGTGCTGGGGAGGGTGGGTGCACTGGTGCTGCTGGTAGGAAGGGTGCTAAGGGGATAAGGGATGAGAAGCTCACTCCAGAAGTGCAGCACGTGGCTGATCACAGAATCACAGAATAATGAGGTGGAAGAGACCTCTAAGATCATCCAGTCCAACCTATGCCCTAACACCTCAACTAGACTGTAGCACCAAGTGCCATGTCCAGTCTTTTTTTAAACACATCCAGAGATGGTGATTCCACCACCTCCCTGGGAAGACAATTCCAGTACTTTATTATTCTTTCAGTGAAAAATTTTTTCCTAATATCCAACCTATACCTTCCCTGACGTAGCTTGAGATCCTGTCTTCCTGCTCTTTAATACCCAAGGAAGCAGCTAAAGAGGAGCCAGCCCTCTCCACTGGGAGCACCTAGGGATCCCTGTGGCACCTAGGGATCTCCATCTGTGTCCTTGGTGTCCTTGCAGGGACAGCGTGGTGCAGAGAGCAGGCACACCCAGCTGTGTGGGTTTGTGGGGTCTCTGTTTGATGTCTGTTTTCCAGGTGGGTTCTCGTCGCTCAGTGGGAGTCCTGTGCCCCTGGACAGCAAGCTGGGCTATGTCCCTGCAGAGTAAGGCCCTTCCTCCTTGAGCTGTTGCACTGTGCTGCTCTGTTTCCCTGCAGTGATTGTTAGGTCACTGCTCGCGTAACACGTAGATTACAATTTGATAATTACTGTGAATTACTTATTAAGGAGAAAAGGTGAACTATCAGTATCTATATTAGTGTTTTTTGTTTCAGCAGCCCATCACTTTCTCATCTCTGGGATATTTTCTTCCCAGACCTCTTTTTTTCCCCACTTACCCTCTCTCTCTCTCTGCCACAGTGAGCAAATCAGGCTCTTCCAGCATTCCAAGTTCAGTGAGCCAGAGACAAGGAATATTGAGGGGATGATTGAGAGCAACAAGAAATGGCTGAAAGGCTTCAAGAAGGATTCCAAAGTGTATCTTTTACCTGGGTCTGGTCTTTAATTGCATGCCTGCTTCCTGCAGAAGGTAGGAGGAGGGTGGCAGGAGGGGTGTGAAATGAGGAATTGAGCAGCAATTTCGAGGCCTTGGCCTCTGTTCCAGTGCCTGGCTCTGCAGAGGTGTTTAGCAGATGGAGCAGGAGTGATCTGTGTGCTGCTCTCTGAGCTGTGCTTGACTTGACTGAGGAAGTTTCCCTTCCTTTCCCTGTGCTGTGGTGCACTTTGGTGGTGCTGCTCAGCTGTAGAGGAGCAGTTTGAGCTGGGAATGTGAGGATTTAAAAATATGGACCAAACAGTGCAGAGTGGAGGATGGGGTGGGCAAGATGGGGCTCTGGCTTTGCAGGGCTGCTTCTGGTGCTGTGGATGGAGCCCTTGGCAGGGCAGGCCCTGCTGAGCAGCCTGGCAGGAGGTGAGGGCACCTGGAGATGTGTGCACTGCTCTGTGGTGGGGCAGGGAGGGCTGGGCCCCCCCCAGAGCTCTCTCCAGCTCTGTTTTGAGGAATCCTGTGGCATGGGGCTGGATCAGGGAGCAGGAGCTCTCTGTCAGCAGCTGTGTGGCACCAGCCTTGTGCTGGGGCTGTGGGTGTCTCCTCAGTGCACACTGATATCAGCAGCAAATCCCCGTGGGCTCTGTGCTGCCCTGAGCGTGGTGTGCCTCTGAATTCCCTAATCCCTCTCTAATTCCATTGGACTGGGATGCAGCAGGCTAAATACAGCCTGTGTGCACTGGGCTGGCTCAGTACCTGGTACNCTCCACTGTGTCTGTGTGCCACGTCCTTGAAACTGGGTATTTTTGCAAGAGAGTGGAGGAAGGAGGAAGAGAACTTCCCAGGCGGGTTCTTCTAATCCTGTAATGTGTCCAAATATACTTTATAGACTGTTTAATCCAGCAGTGACATATCAGGGCTTCAATAAATCAACATTGCCCTCATCAGTATTCCAGCAATGGCAAGGCAGAGCTGTGAATCACAGAGGACTTTGAGTAACTGGTCAAGGGGGAGGATGTGAATCCAGCTGAGGCTCTGCTGGAGGAAATGTGTCAGGAAATGAGCCTGCCCTGATGCCCAGCAAATGCTTGGTGGCAGGTGGGCTGTGCCTCTGGCACGTGGGAGCAGCAGAATGGCTGCAGAGCCTGGGGATAAAATCAGGGAATGGCACATTCTGGCTCTTGGGGAATGTTCTGCTTGTTTGGGGTGGAAGCAATAGGAACTGAGCCAAGAGTGGTAGATCTGGACGAGCCCTCCCCGCTCCTCTCACCCAGGCTGGCCAGAGCTGTGCAGCAAAGCAGCTGCTGCAGCTCTGTCCCCTGTGATGGCAGCAGGAGCAGGGATGGTGGCAGGACATGGGGAGGGCCTGTGCAGGCACGGCTGAGGAGCTCCTGTGGGTGCTGGGACAGCCCCACCTGCATCCTCCATGCCCTGGGGAGAGGGATCCAGAGCCTGGCTCAGCAGCTGGGACCTCTTTGATGCAGGGCTGGGGAGCCCCTGCCATAAATCCTGGAGCCCAGTCTTGCTGCTCCTGCAGCAGCTCTGCAGGGATCCTGGGAGAGCAGGGCTGTGGGAAGGCTGGAGCGTGGCTGAGGAGTTGGGATGAGCAGCTCCTGGACCTCTCAGTGGCTCATGGCTTTGCTCACCGGGTGCTGTGATGTTCCTCTGGAAAGGCCACGTCCAGAGGGTATCCCAGCCCGCTGGGATGCTTGGGACTGGGAGGGAGGAGCCAGGCTTTCATGGGAACGTGCTGTTTGGTTGTCTTTGTCAGTGTTTCCTCCGAGCTGACTCTAAATATTTCATGCTTTAAAAAGCTGCCGAGCCATCGCCCGTTCTGGCTGACGAGGATGCTGCACTTCAAGGGAGCCCATCTGTGAGAAACCATCTTCAAAGCCATTCTCCTGAGACAGCTGCTGGGGGGAGGCTGTGAAGCTGGTGCCCCACACCCCCCGTGCTGTGAGAGCCCCTGGGGTGGCTGAGGGTGGGCAGTGGGGGAGCCCCCCTGCTCTGCTCCCTGGGTGCAGTGTGCTGGCACACACCCTGTGCCTGGCACGGGGATGTTTACATGCAAATAGAAATATATTTTTGATGAACATCATTTTAAAACTCTGAAGAATGTATGTATTTTATTTTTCCTTGCCGTTTTTCTAGAATTTTTGTAATTACTCAATAGCCTTATTCCTTCCTAGGAAAGGAGGGCTCCAAACACGGGTATCCCATCTGCTGTTGGATTGCACAAACCCCTTCCTGCAGGGATTTTGCTTTTAGTTTACTGGATACTCAGAGGACCCATGGCAGTCCTTCCAGTGGGGGTTTTAGAAGGGACCCCACAGTTGTGGTTGCTGTGGCCAAAGCCATATCACTGAGTCCATTCTGTGTTTTAGGAGAAGCATGCATTAATGGTGCAGGGAAATGCCAGGTTTTTTTAACAATAACTTGGTTTGAAACATGCTCCTTTTTGCTGTTAAAACCTGGGATAGCAGCTGTATCTGGTTTTGTATAAATTAAATCAACATGAGCCTGTTTTGTATGATGGTGGTGGTTGTCACTCTGTTCTGTTGTAGCTGGGTATCCAGCTGTACTTACCTCTCACATCTCCCCTTGTCTCTGGGCTCTCTCATGTTTTGTCTTGTCAAGGTCATTTCTGGCAGTTCCCAAGACCACTTAAGCTCGCTGTGGCTTTGTTACCATTATTCTTTTAAGTATCTGGACAGGGTAGCAAATGCAGAGGCAGAGAGAAGAAAGCTGAAAACCAAAACTACAAAATGCAAACGAGGCGTCGCTCTGGCAGCCTGGGATCTGTTAAAGATGTCTCACTGCAGGCTGGCTCTGGCTGCTGCTTTCCCATGGGTTTGGAGCAGCCAGGAGTTGCCCCAGCAGCGTGCTGGGTGCTGCTGGGATGGCTGAGTAACTCTCCCACCAGGAGTTAGGGAGGGTTGGTGACGTGTTCGTCTCTTGCTCCCATCTCCTGCTCGCCTCCTGCCAGCAGCCTGTGGGAGCTGAGGGGCTGTGAGGCACAGGGGGAGCAGGGTGTGCATCAGCTGCTCGTGCACAAGTGGGGGCTGATAGTTTTGTCCTTAAAAAGAAAACAAACCACCACCAGGCTTCTCTGCCCCAGTTGCTGCTGTGCCTGAGCTGCACTGGTGTGGCTTTGCCCTCTGGAAAGCTGGGTGAGAGCTGCTGGGGGAGCTCTGGTGGCAGCACACGCTGTCCAGGCAGGGGACAAGACTCAAACACTGCTGGGGACAAGTCTCCCACCCTGCTGCTGAGCAGTTCAGGGCGGTTCTGAGACAGCCCAAATCCCAGCTGGAGTGTGCTGTGGCCCTGCTGAGATGGGTCCCCAGGGAGCAGGTGTGACCCCAGGCTGGGCTGGGCTGTCTGTGCCTGCTCCCTGCCGTGCCTGTGTGCGTGGAGCAGAGGATTTGCCTTTCCTGGAATGCCAGCACCGTGTCTGTTGGAGAAACTCTGCGATTAGAAGAGCAAAAGGGCAGGGCCTGATGACTTCAGCAAGCTGAGCAGGGGCTGTAAGCTCATTAAGGGGCTTGGCCTCTGCCTGCCCCAGGAGGCACAGCTCACTCCTGGCTGGTGGAGGTCCCGGCGTGCTGCTCCCAGAGCCCCCCCACACCTGGCCATGTTGGGCACCCTGATGACAGCGCTGTTCTTTGTGGTGAGGGTGGTCAGACAGGTGAGTCTGCCCAGAGGGAGCTTCTGTTGCTGCAGGGCTGTTCTCACCTGCCTGGGGCTGCTCTCTGCTGGGGCAGGGAGAGGAAGGAGCAGTTCCTGCTTGCCCTGCTGGGAATGGCTTCTGTGCCTCCTAAACCAGCCCGGGCAGGAGGGGTGGGAGCTCTGTGGGGTTGGTGTCGCCCCAGTGAGGGGCTGGAGAGGGCTGTGATCTCTGGTGATGATTGTGGCTGAGCAGCTCTTTCTGTTCCTCTTCCTCTCCTGTCCTCTTCCCTGCTGAAAAACCTTTCCTGTGTGCAGCTGGGGACCAACCTGTTCCGTGAGGAGCCCCTGCCTTACCTGGTGTACCAGCCCCTGCCCTGGCAGATCCAGTGCGTGTCCCAGAGCCGCCGCACCAGCCGGGACAGCGAGGTGAGGGCTGCTGGCACTGCCAGGGCAGCCAGGTGAGGGCTGCTGGCACNAGCCAGGTGAGGGTGGCTGGCACTGCCAGGGCAGCCAGGGGAGGGCTGCTGGCACTGCCAGGACAGCCAGGGGAGGGCTGCTGGCACTGCCAGGACAGAGAGGTGAGGGCTGCTGGCACTGCCAGCACAGCCAGGTGAGGGTGGCTGGCACTGCCAGGGCACCTGGCTCAGGGGATGGCAGTGCTGCTGCAGGGGCAGCTGTGAGCCAGGCAGCCTGGAGGTGTAGGCAAGGGGGAAAGGTAATGCCAGGAGGGCAGGGTAAGCTGGAAAATGTTGGAGAGGTATTTGCAGACAAATTCAGGCTTATTTTTAGAAATGGAAATATCCCCTGGAAGACCTGGCAGCCCAGGAGCTGCAGGTTCATGGTGTGGGGGCTGTCTCCTTGCTGGTTTGAAATGCAGATCCAGTGAGGACAGCCTGTGCCAACATCTATCCATGGACTGGAGCATCTCTCAGCTCTGAGTTTGGATGCAAAGCTATTTCCTGCCTCTCCCTGGAGGTCTTTCCATAAATGCAGATTAATTAATCAGTACTCTTTAAGGGAACAACAGTAAGCATGTTCCAGTTTCCTAAAGGGAGTAGAGAGTGGAAAGGCTCCCAGCTGGCCTGAGAGGGACTGCCCTCCCTGCCTCTGCCTGGGATAGAACTAACTTTTATTTTATTTCTCTACCTTTCTAGAGAGGCAGGAACTCCCGACACAACAGCATCTACTCGCTTTCTGGAGAGAAAGGTGAGTGTGGAACAGGCAGAGAGACAGGAAAAAACCCCCAGTCAACACAAGCAACGGGTGGAACTCATGGCTGGGACTGGATGCAGCAGAAGAGCAGGCATTGCAGTACCTGCATCCTTCTTGGCCTCTTTCTGCTTCCACAGATCTGTCAGTGACATTATTAAGGGGTATTTCACAATGAGATAGTTGTTAATGTGTGTAGCATCAGCCAGTGAAGGTCCCAGTGCTGCAGGGCTGAATATATAACCCCTCACGTGTGTGTGTGCAGACCCCTCTTCCCAGGAAGCCTGCCCCACTGCCTCAGCTGGGGTCATGCTGTCCATAGAACAGCCCCCTTCTCCTTGTTCTGGGAGAGCCACCTGGCATTCACCCCCTCCTCTCTTGCTCTTGTCTCAGGGCTCTGCAGTGCTCAGCAAAGAGGATTTGAGCCGTTCTATTCTCGGTGCCGAGCGGATAACGGGCCCTGGGGGCTGGGGGTGCCATCCCTCCTCGTGGCCCAGGAGCTCTGCCCAGCCTGGCTGCTGGGCTGGGGTTTCACTCCAAACAGCTGCAGGCTGGGGATGCCAGGGGCTGAGCCCCTCGGGCAGGTGAGCTTGTGGCAGAGCTGCATGGCCGGGGCTCACCCTGCCAGTGCCCAGCAGTGCCCATCCTCAGCCTCTGCCCTTGGCAGCATTCACAGCTGGCAGAGTCTGGTTGAGCAGGGCAGGGGGGAGCCCACTCCCTCCTTTTATTTATCCTTTTACTCTGCAGTTTCTTTTAGGCAGTGAAGGGAAATGGGTTCAGGTGGCAGCGGTGAGTTTATTCAGCAGCATCTGGCCCCAGGATTCCTGATGGCTGCTCGGGGGGTGCTTAGCAGTGACACGCTGGCTTAGAGGAGCACTGCTGAGTGGCTTTGATGCAGTTCCTGTTGAATTTCACAATACTTCCCTAATGCCACATTAAGCGGGAGTGGGGAGGGCTCCCATTTGTCAGCGTGAGAGCTTTATTGCTGCGCGGGGCCCGGCTTTTTTTCTAATCTTATTTGTGTGTGCGAAAGTAAGCGAGCATCATACGTGGTGATTAAACGTGGGGAAGCTGCAGCCTTCGGGGAGTGGAGCTGTGTAAATAGAGGGCTTAGCACTGCCAGGGAGGCTGGGCTTTGCTTTGCCTCCAGTTCCCTGCTCCTTCTGCCCTGGAGATGTCCCTGTGAGCCGGTGGAGTTGTGGTTTCATGCTAAGAGCTCTGCAGCAAGGACAGCTGTCCTGTCTGAGGAATGGGGACTGACCCCATGGGAGCCTGTGCAGGGCTGCTGGCACTGTCTGTGCTCACTGTGATGCTCTTTTTGCCTCCCAGGTGACGTGACCCCTGATGCCAGCAAGGAGAGCAAGGTCACTGACCCATCTGAGAGGGCAGCCATCACCATCCAGACCCACTTCAGGAGGTACCAGCAGCAGAAGCAGGAGAAGAAGTAGCCACAGCAGCCACCTGTGGCCTGCACTGTCCCTCCTGTTTGTCTGTTCTGTACCCCAGAGCCATTTGGGGCCGTGGTGACTGTGAACCTGCCCCTGATACGTAGCTCCTGGTGCAGGTGTAGGTTCTCTGCCCTTGTGTTGGTGCTCACAGGGAGTTCTCTGTCCTGCTCAGTCCTTCCCCAGACAGCATCACTTTGTGGGCCAGGTCACAGCTGCTGAGGGGCTGTTGGGGACAGGGCACAGGCGTGACAGCACATTTGGGAGCCTTGGCCAGCCCTTGAGTGATGCTGTGAGCCCCAGCAGCTGTGTGGGTGGGAGGGGGTTCTGCACAGCAGGGGCTGATTGTGCAGGCTGGTCACTGCCCAGCTGGGGTTGTTTCACCCCAAGAACCTTCCCCTGTGCCTCCACCTCCTCCACTCTGCCTCTGGAGCTGGGTGGAAAAGTTGCCTTTGTCCCCTGCTCTGTGTGGCCAGCAGAGTGGCCAGCAGGGTGTCCGGGGCCAGCCTGAGTGGGACATTGCCAAGGGAATGTGCTGCAGGCCACGAGGGGAGCAGGGGGTGAGCTGGGAGCTGCTCTTACCTTTCCTTGGGGAGAACTGGTTGGGGTGTCCTGGTTCCAGAGCAGGCCCTGGGTGGGACCCTGTGTCCTGAGGGTGACCCCATGTTCCTTCCCAAGCCAGCCCCCGGCAATGCTGCTGCTGGGCTTGGAGCCCAAGCAGCCCCCTGGCCTGCTCCTCTGCTGCATGCCTGAGCTTGATGGTTTCTTCTCTGCTGTTGGAAGGCAGAGCTGGGCTGGCATGGCCTGAGTGGGCTGTTCTCCTTCACATCCTGCTGTGGTGGAGGGCAGGGGGCTCCCTGAGAGCAGGGGGGTGCTGGGGACTGCTGGAAACTCGAGCTGTGTTAAACTGTGCAGGGCCAGGGCTTGTGCCTGCTGGGGAAGGGAAGGGGGGAATCCTTGCTGAGATGTAGAAGGAAATCTGTACTAGCCAATTCCAATAAAGTTGTATTAATCTCTGTTAATCTGTTCCTCTTTTTATCTTGCTAATCTGCTTACTCTCACAGCTGAACACGCTTGCCTTTTCTTGCCTCTTCTATTTTTAATTCTATTTTCCCCTTCTATTTCTATTCTAAGCCTGGCTTGGTATTTTGGGGGTGCTGCCTGGCTGTGACCCTGGTTTAAGGGCTGGGCACTTGGTTTTCTTTAAAACCTGTGTTGTGTAATGGTTTATAAGTGTTATGTGCTCTGATGCCTCCCCCCAGCCTGCCTGGGAAGGGTGCCCCTCTCCATATGGGATCTTCCTTGACAGAGGTTGGCTCTGAGTGGAACCTGAATAATGGCCAAAAATGATAAAAAATGGGCACAAGAAATTGTCTTAGCAGCTTGTTTCTCAAGCCCCAGAGGTGAACAGCTGCCAGGCTCTGGCCAAGGCACTTCCAGCTCTGCAGGATTCCAGGAGTTACCTTAGTTAGGAAGAACCAGATGGCAAAGGAGGATCTGGCCAATGTGCCAGCAGGCTGGGAAGGGCACTGCAGAGATGCACGTGGAAGCTGCAGTAACATCACTGAATTTGCATGTCATTTTAATTTGGGTACTCCAATTAAAAAAAAAAAAAAAGAAATCAAGGAGAGAGAGAGGTTGAAAAAATGACCTCTGCAGTGCTTGATTATAGCTGATGAATTAAACCCTGTCAAGAGTAAAAAAAAAAAAAGAGAATGGTACAAATCTGTGTGTAGATACTCAACTGCTTTGGGCTAAAACAGGAAATGGATCTGTTTGTAAGGAAAGAGCTGGAACCAGTTGGTAGCAAGCATGGATGGGAAAGTAATGAAAACTTGAGCTTATAAATTAGAGGAAAAAAGGCAATGAAAGTGTAGTTAGTTAATTCTACCTCAGACAGCACCAGAAGCTCCTCAGAAAGGGGAAGTTCTACATTGGGTAACTAAAACAAGAGTTAATAATGGCCTGAGCTGTTTTTTGCCTTTGGAGCAGGTAAGGAGGGCTGGCAGCCCTGGGGTTTCAAGTGCTCTTGCTTTCATAACCTTGTATGAAAGAAGACAAGTAGCATCAGCATTTCTTTGGTCTGATATTGGTGTGGCTGATGGTGAAAACTAAGGGGAAAATAAGAACAAATTATGGGGNCGGGCCGGGCATGGGGAGAGTCCTCTGAGGTAAGGTGGTTGCGGCGGAGGCCGGGGGAGGCAGCCCCAGGGGTTTGGCGCCGGGCTCCAGCGTCATGTGCCGGGCCTGCGCGTGGTACGCCCGGGCCAGGTTGCGGATGGAGGCTTCTCGCNGGTGAGGCAGTGCTGGGTCTCACCATAGTTCTCTGCTGCCCCATGTCCTGGGGCACCTCTGCAGTGCTGTGCTGCCCTGAGCCACGATTCACCAGGATTCAGGGAGGCAGAGACACCACGGGGCAGGGCTCTGTGCTGGATTCCCTGGGCTCCAGGCTGTGCTGGATCCACCACGACACGTTCCAGCATGACCGAGGACAGTGGTGCTCCTTCTCCTGCTCCCAGGTGGGGCTGGGACACATCCCAGGGAACAAGACCCTGCTTGGAGGAGCTGCTGGATGCTGGATCTGATGCTGGAGCTACCCTGCACTTACCGTGAGCTGCCAGAGCTGTGCTGTGGCTCACGAGGGTCTGGGCAGCCGTTCACCCCTCTGGACGAGCTGGACCAGGATTCCTGTTTGGCACCATGGTTTGTCCTGGAGCTGGACTTGGTACTGCTCTCTCAGTGCTGTGGCACACTCTGGTTATGACTGGTGTGTCCTGCTCCACGGAACCATTCCCAGGACCCTGCTCCAGTTCCTGACCCTCCTCCTGCCCCACAGCTTTGCAGGAGGAAACATGCCTTATTATTCTTTAATATTCAACCCCTTGTTTTCATATTTATGTACTTTGGCTGCCCTGGGCTGTCCCTCTCCATCCTCCTGCCCTGTCCTGCCCCAGCCCTGCTCTGCCTAATTCCCTGCTCACTTCACAAACGCCCCGTGTATAAACATAACCTTTATTGCACACAGCGCTGGGTTTTTTTTCATAGAAAAAGGTATTAACACATAAGCATTTGCAAATTGAAGCAACTCCTGCTGTTTTCAGAACAGTAAAATAGCATGCAATGTCTCGGAGACGTTCCTTTTTTAAAACCACCGACAAGATCAGGGAGAGAAAAAAAAAAAAAAGTCGCTGAGTCTTTCCTTGTGCCCCTTTCAAAATGATGTGAAATATATATATATGTTTACATATATATTATATTTTTAAATCTGTAACATCAAATTCTTTGTGCCCTGGTTTCTTTTTCTGTTCGGAGAAGAAGAAAATAGCTTCATTTATACAAAAGAGTCCGTTATGTACAAGTTTGTTAATTAAATATAAACGGCGCGGGGAAACGAGCAGCATCCGGCGGCGGCCCTACACCAGCGTGTAGGACTTGGAGTAGGCTCCGGCACCCTGTTTTTGAGACCTGCCTACCCCCGACGTGCTCATCTCCAGCAGTGAGTCCCTGGAGCCCCCCACTTTGGAGTGCNCCACCGGGCACGGCTCGTGCGCGTCGGGCTTGCGGAAGAAGGCCTCCGACTTGACGTACAGCGGGAGGTTGCAGTAGTCACCTGCCGAGGGAAGAGCAGGCAGGTAAGGCTCTGCAGAGACCCTCTTGCCCCCCACCCTCTGGACATGTTGGCATCGGGTGATGGAGAACCTGTGCTATGGAGAACGTGTGCCACAGAGAATGCGTTGGGCTACAGAGAACTTGTTCTATCGAGAACAATTGTGCTACAGAGAACACATTGGGCTATGGAGAATGTGTTTGGCTACGGAGAACCTGTGCTATGGAGTACCTGTGCTACAGAGAACGTGTTGGGCTACAGAGAACACGTTGGGCTATGGAGAACCTGTGCTATGAAGAACCTGTGCTACAGAGAATGTGTTGGGCTACAGTGAACACGCTGGGCTATGGAGAACCTGTGCTATGGAGAACGTGTGCCACAGAGAATGCGTTGGGCTACAGAGAACTTGTTCTATCGAGAACAATTGTGCTACAGAGAACACATTGGGCTATGGAGAACCTATGCTATGGAGAACCTGTGCTATGGAGAACGTGTTGTGCTACAGAGAACACGGGCTACGGAGAACCTGTGCTTCAGAGAATGTGTTGGGCTACAGAGAACGTGTTCTATCGAGAACGTGTTGTGCTACACAGAACAGGTCCTGCTGTAGAGGGAGAACGTGTTGTGCCATAGAGAATGTGCTGTGCTATAAAGAATGTGTCACGTTGTCATCCCAAAATTGTCCCACTCCATGCAATGCAACGCCTGGGATGCGTCAAGCTCTAGCGTTCAACGCTGTACATAATGTTCTGTAATGTATTGTGATGTAATAGTGTTAATTATGATGCCAAATGTACAGTGATAGATGTTATAATGTGATGTAATAATGTACAGTGTAATAGAGTATTATAATTGTAATAACGTGATGCTGAAGTTCTGATACAGGACAGGCACAGATCCTGTTCTGTAAAGGACAGTGGGAAATAAATGCTCCTTGTGCTCTGTGTCCCACCTGTGCCAGCACCCCGCAGTGGGAGTTGGTGTGTCCTACACCCAGCTTTACCCTGCCAAGGTGAGGGGCTGTGCTGCCATAAACCACAGATTCTTCTGTGTTGTGTTATGGCATCATCCATAGTTAGTGCCCTAATTTAAGGGTTTTATGTCTCTGTATGGATAAGAGCCCGTGTTGTTATATTGGCTGTTATTGGTGTTATAGGGTTTTATTTCTGTCCTATTACACTGCTCCCTTTGTGTTCTACAGCATCACCTCCAGCTGTAGGGCCTTAATTTAAGGATTTATCTGTCCATAGATGTAAAACCCTGTTATTAGTTTGCCTTTTATATTTGCAATATATAACTCCTCTAGCCATAGAGCTTTACTCCTTTAATTGTATATATTGTGCAGTGTGTTCTGTAAGGGCACGTTCCTCTCTTCACAGGATGTGCAGAGAATGTAATGCAGGATCTGTGGTGTTTGTTAATATAGGATACAGCAGATATACATATGGGACTATATGTATTAGTGCCTTAATTTTAGGAGTTATGGTTATATGTATATATATAAGGTTTTACATTAAAAATATGCATATTATTTATATATAAATAAATGTA
>VXBC01013337.1:576681-608126 GCA_013399945.1 Ploceus nigricollis
TATATAAAGCCCTGTGTTATTATATTGTCTCTTACAGGTGTTATATTGGTGTTATTATAGCACTATTGCCTTAAATCTTTTATGCTTTATAATAGGTTCTGTAAATTCCTTCTTTTTTTTTTTAAGGTTACAATGGTGTTATACCTAATACACTCTGTGCTACTTAAACTATGCCATAAAAATATATGGTCTAATTTGAGGAGAAAGATGATCCCATTATATTGTGTGTTATATCATCAGTAAATAAATTAACTATCAATTCCCACCTATGGTTTTTTTAATCTATCTTCCAGGTATTGTTCTATTTTGAGGTAATAAAACTCATGGGGGTGGGAGATTGTTGGGGTTCTAACACTAAGGATAGGGATGAGGAATATCAAGGAATCCTGATGAACACTAAAGCAGGGGGAAAAATACTGATAAACACTGAGGAATACTAAAAACAAGGCAGGGAAATACTGAGAACACCAAAAAATGGGGAAGGCACTGAGAGTTTGGGGCAGTGCTGAAAAATGGGGGACAATAACAAGGAACACTGATGGATATTAAAAAATTGTAATAAATGCTAAGGAATGGGAAGGAAGAGTAAAGAATAGGCAGGGATACTGAAAAATGGGATGGAACGCTAAAGAATGGAAAAGAATACTAAAAAACAACAACAAAAAATCATTAAAAATATCAAGGAATGAGGAAAGAACAGTAAGGATGCCAACAAATAGGAAGGAGTCCTAACAAATGGGAAGGAACAGTAAAGAGTAGACAGGGATACTGAAAATGGGAAAGAATAATTAAAAAAAACATGGGGCAATATTGAGGGATGTGGAAAGAACAGTGAGGAATCCTAACAAATAGGAAGGAATACTGAAAAATGGGAAGGAATGGTAAAATACAGGGGAAAAAATACTAAGGTATGGGAAGGAATACTAAATAATGGGGAGAAATACCAAGGAACTGGGCAAAAAACCCCCGAAGATTGGGTGGAATACCAAGGAATGGATGGAATGCCAAGGATGAAATATCAAGAAATGGGGAACAACATTGAGCAGTGGAGAAAGAACATCACAGCACGGGGAGAAATAAAGAAGAACGCCAAGGAATACAGGACTGGGAAGGCCTCCTAAGGATTTTGGGAAGCTCTGGGGCGCTGAGGCCAGGCAGGACCCCCACAGAGCCCATGGGAACCTACTCTTGCTGGCGCGGTGTGGGATGGGCACGGCCACGCCCTTGCCCCGCTCGCTGTCCTGGGGCTTGGGCGGGGAGGCGGTGAAGCGGCAGATGCCGGGCTCGGACGGGGTGCTCATGGAGGTCATGCTGTCGGCGTTGTCCGTGGTGCCCGTGGTCATCTGGTCCGAGGAGCTGTCGGAGATGAAGCACTCGGTGATCTCGAACTTGGCGTGCTGCAGCTGCTCCTCCAGCTTGGCGTGCTCGTAGGCGCGCGCCAGCTCCTCGTAGGTGGACGAGGCGCTCTCCGTGGACACCATGCTGTTCCGCCCCTTGTCTGTGGGGAGAGGATGTGTCACCTACCTGCGAGTTCTCCCTGGCACGAGAATGCCTTTGTCCACATCCTGGGAATGCCCAGGCTGTCCCTGCTGGCATACACCTGGCCCCCTCCAAGGCCAGGTTGGACAGGACACGGAGCAACCCGGTCTAGTGGAAGGGTGAACAAGATGAGCAATAATGTCCCTTCCAACCTAAACCACTTTGTTTTTAAATGATTCTATTTGTCCCCATAGCTGGGCATCGCCCTGGCTGCTCAGAGCCGCCAAGTCGTGGTTCCACAATCCCACTGATAAGTTCTGCCGTCACCCTGAACTCACAGTCTGGGGTCTCTGTGAGCCCCAAAGCAGCAGATTGCTGCCAGCAGCAGTGCCAGGGAGGCGGTGGCCCTGCATACCTGTGTCCTGCGAGAGGCTGGCGCTGTAGCTGTCACTCTCAGTGACCGTGATGCCGTGCTGGGAGCCCACTGTCCTCCAGTCCGAGGTGAGGGTGCGTGCGGGGGTGGACGCCTGGCACTTGGTGAGTGTCCACTGGCTGGAGTACCGGTTGCGGGTGCTGTGCGCAGACTTCACACTCTTCCTCGACACGGGGTCTACACACAAAGGTGGCAGAGTCACGGTGGGTCCCTTCCATTCACACCCAGCATGCTGTCCCCTCTCCCTGGAGCACAGCCTACCCCTTCTGCCTTCCCAGCAGCTGCTTTGGGCACAGCCAGTGCTGGAGGAGAGTTCCCCCACAGCTGCCCCGTGTGTACAGCCCCCAGCACAGCCAGCCCGGCCCCACACACTCACTGGTGCCGGGGCGGATGTCGGACATGTCGATGAGGGGCCCCGTGTTCTGGATCAGGGCCGGGTGATGCAGAGAGACGCCCGTGCAGAAGCTCTGGGGGTTCACTGCCTGGCTGAACTCTGTGTCGGTCACCGGGATCGTGGCCTTGTCATCCCCTGTGGGAGGGAGCTGGAGCTCAGACCTCTCTGGCCAGGTACCGTAGGCACCTGCTGGCCCACACTCAGTCCATCCATGGGACCCCAGCACTCTGGGGCAGCAGGGGATGGGAGCTTTTCCTGTGCTTACCCAGCTGCTTGATGCCCTCCTTGTCCTCGATGAGGAGCTGCACCCGCGGGATGTCGATGTGCAGGCGGGGGCCCTGTGGGGGCCCCTTCACCGGCGTGTCAAAGCTGCGGTTATTCTTGCTGTGAGGTGAGAGGGGATGCAGACCCGCCCATTACCGGACAGAGCCCCGGCGGCTCCAGCCTGGCACGGGCTGGGGATTGCCACCAGCCAGCCCACCCGGGGCTCAGCTCCGCCCAGACAAGCTCCAGTGTGGGTGCTGGGACCCTCGGGCAGGCAGGAGCAGCCAGCAGCACTGGGCTGCTGTGCCACAGAGTCACTGCCACAACCTTCACAGGTATGAGCGTGAGAAGGTCTGAAACTGAGTGAGGGCTGTACCTGGGCTTAAAAGCAGCCACGACCGCCCCCAGCACCACCTATTCCCTGCCTGCCCACCCAGTCCCAGCCACAGGTAGATGCAAGACTCACCTGATCAGCATTTCTGCCAAACTCTTTGCATCTGTGCAGGAGACACAAAAACCAGGAAGTTTTTTGTAAGGGAGCAGTTTAGGGCACAATGAGGCAGCCCAGGAACACAGCCTGGGATCCCATGTGCTGTGCCTCTGATCCCATCTCACCTCGAAGCCTCTTCAGCCGCTTCTCCTTCCTCTTCTTGCGGATGATGAAGAGCAGGGCCACTCCCAGCGTGGCCAGGATGACGGGGCAGGCGATGGTGAAGAGCTTCTTCACATCATCACCTTCCCCTTGGGCAGACTTGATCGGGGGGATGGTGCCTAGGGCAGAGCACGGGTAGGTGGGCACTCAGCATGCCGGGACCACCCGCTCTGGTGGCACTTCCCCAGCCCGTGTCCCCACTCACTGCCATCGTAGTCCAGCGTGGCGAACTGCGTGGTCTCGTTGCCGCAGCCGGCGCTGTTGCAGGCCTTCATGCGCAGCTCGTACCAGGTGGCCTCGCGCAGCTCGGTCAGGAACACCTCGCTGGAGCTGTTGGTGCGCAGGCTCTGCCACACCCAGTTGCCCTTGGGCCGGTACTCCAGGACGATGGCGGTGATGGGGCAGCCCCCGCTGCTCCAGCCCTGCAGGTTCAGCCTGGCGTGCGTGGAGTTGATGTGGGTGAAGAGGTGCTGGTCCTTGCTGAAGGAGGGCTCTGCGGGAGAGGAGCTGTCAGGAGGGTGGGGAGGGGACCCCCGTGGCCTCTGGCGGGGCAGGGACACCAGAGGCCAGGCTCACCTCTGCCGTGGGTCTTGGCCTCGATGATCTCGCTGATGCGGCCGGCGCCGACGCTGTTCTTGGCCGCCAGCTTCACCTTGTACCAGGTGCCACACTTGAGGCTCTCCAGCTTGAAGGAGCGCTCGGAGGAGCTGATGAACACATCCTTCCACTCCTCGCTGTTGTCCACCGAGTACTGGAGCACAAAGCCTGTGGGAGCAAGGAGGGGGTCACCCCGGGCACACGGGCAAGGGGAAGTGGTTATGGCTGTCACAAAGCCTGTGCCCACATCCAGCACAGCCTTGCAGTGTCAGAGCACCCATCACACACCAATTCCTGCACTACTCTGCACTCACAAGCAATGGTGGAAACTGCCTGCTGTGCCCACCACACAGAGCCAGGCAGGAGCCATGGACAAGAGAAGCGTGGGCACACCCAGAACCTCCTGAGAGCTCTGCCAGCGCCCCTGGTCACACCTCGCCTGCCCCCAGCACACCCAGGATGGCCCCACTGCTCATTTCCACATGGGAGTGCACGCTGTGATTGACTGGTGCGAGGCTATAAAGGGAAAGCTGGAATTAAGCAGCTCCCTCAGGAGGCTGCAGGGAAGTTGCTTCTGTCATTGCAGACCGCCTCCTCTCCCATGATGAAGAGTATTAGGAAGCACACTGTGTCCTAGATGAGCAAACCTGTTACGCTGCCATCAACAAGGCACCAGGAGATGGCTGGTCTGGGCTTCCCAGGAGAGCACAGGGACACAGGGACAGCCCCAAGGGCATCGGGGCATCTCGGGACAGCACATCCCTGCTGCCCTGGCCATGCCAACCAAACTTTCCTGGTGCACTGATAGGTTTGGCTATTTTTGCAGGATATTTAGCCAATTCTCAAATAAAAATAGCCGGGAAGAGTAGGCTTCCTGCCTTGCTGTGTGCATAATGAGCTGCACAAGGCAGGGCTGGCAGGATGGCCCCGGTGCCAACACCACCCAGGTACCACCGTGGCAGTGCCAGAGGGTTCATGTGAAGGAACTCTGTGAACACCCAGCTCCAGCTCGAGCAGAGCAGTGGGGACACTGCTCACACCTACCCACCACCAAGGATTCCCTGCGGATGGTGACACCAGGAGCTTCCCAAAGCCACGGGCATGTGATTCCCAGCAGTGTCAACACCAGCCATGACACCCCCACACCATCCACCCTGGTGCCTGCCACTGCTTATTTATTTATTTTGTACATGCGGTGTGTTTTTAATATTTCTAATCCAATTATAACCAAATTTATCAACAGAGTCCGCTGGAGTGAAAGGCTGCTGGCTGGGGAGATTTGCTTGTAATTACTTTCATGCTTTTAATTAATTGTAAGCGAGGTCTCCTTCCTCGCTCCCCGCTCCCCCCTCTGCACGCAGCTGTTTCAACCTATAATTCATGAGATGAATCAGAGCAGAAAGGAGACTTGGGAAAGCTGGGATGCTCCTGGAGCCCTCCCAAAGCCCCCAGCCTGTCAGGGATGTGGGACAACTCCTGCTCTCCTGGGTTCAGAGTGGCACCAATGCCAGGAGACACGGAGCAGCACTGAGGCTGGCCCTGGCCACCACCACCTTAGCACCCAGTGGTGTGCCCTTCATTAGCTACATCAGTCCCTGCAGCTTCTCCGAAACACCTGACAAACCCCTCATCAGGGCTGGCAGCCCCTGCTGAGAGCTCAGAGGCATCAACCTCACTCTGAAGCATTTCTGAGGCGTTTTGGAGAGCTGCAGATACAAAAAAGTGGCACAGTGTGCCTGCAAATATGTTCCATGAGAATAGAACCAGTCATGGTTCTGGGATGAGCTGCTGGCAGCAGCCCCATCACTCACAGCAGCCCTACCTCGGATGGAGCTGCCCCCATTGTCCCCAGGGATCCAGGCCAGCGTGATGGACGATGCCGAGGTCTTGGAGACGGTCAGGCGGGGCTGGTCTGGGGGCACTAGGGAGGAGGGAAAGCCCATGAGCACCTCACACATGTAGAGTGCCCCAAAAGTGGCAAGGAGAGCTCGCCCTCATGCCTGGGCCAGCAGGAGCCCCTAGTGCAGGACAGAGCCCGGGCACTGGTCAGCGGGGATGGAGCATGTCCGTGCAGGGCAGGCACGGAGGTGGAAGCCTCACCTTGCACCAGCAGGTTGATGATGATGGTGTCGAAGCCCCAGGTGTTGGTGGCAGTGCAGGTGTAGTAGCCGGAGTCCTCGGCCTTCACCGAGCGCAGCACCAGCGTCCCGTTGGCCTGGATCAGGCGGTGGCCGTCCACTGTCACCGGGATGGCAGAGTCCTCGCTGCCAGGAGGAGAGGGGCACATCACCCGCGTGTGGCACAGCCAGGGCTGGCACCAGCCCCCAGCGCGGCTGGCAGCCGCCTCCATACCTGTCCTTGGTCCACTTGATGGCAGGGACCGGCTCCCCGACGGAGTTGCACGGCAGCCTCACGTCCTTCATCCACGGCGTGGTGACGGTGCCGCCAAAGGAGATGATCTTGGCGGGGGCTTGGGGACAAGGACGAGGTCAGTCTGGGGGGCAGGGCCCGTGCACAGACCCGCCCCCCGAGGTGTAAGGAGACCTGGGACCCCAGTGCTGCCCCTCCTCTTCCCTGGGGTCACCCAGCCGTGGCTTCCTGGGGACCATGGGGCAGAGCACAGCAGCGGAGGTGTCCCCCCAGGCTGGCAGCCCCCCGTACCTTTGCCCGCAGGCTCGATGGTGACCTTCTCGCTGATGTTGCCGCGGCCAGCAGAGGTGACGGCGGCCACCCAGAGCAGGTACTGCTGTCCCCGGTTCAGGTGGGCGATGCGGTAGAAGAGCTGGTCCGGGCTGGTCTCGTACTCGCTGGGAGCCTGCGGAGGGGGACACGGGAGGAGGTGAAGCTTCCGTGAGACCTTTAGCCCATCGCCCTCAGCAGCGGCTCGGCTCCGCTCACATCCCTCAATGCCCGGGAGAGCCGGCTGGTGTCGTGATTCCTCCAGGGAGCCGGGCTGGAGCCCGAGGAGCAGATGGCTGCGCCGGCATCCTTGTTCCCGGGAAAGGACACTGCCCTGGCCCCGCCGGGCTGCAGCAGGGCCAGCCTGGAGGCAAGCCCGGCCGGGATGGCCCAAACCCTCTCCGGTCACAGCGAGAGGCCAAGGGGTCCCCAAAACCCACGTGGGGTCACAGCATCGCCCACACGTCTGCTCCAGCCCTGCGGGGGCCCTGCGGACAGGGCTGGCTGTGTGCAAGCACCGGGGCCTGTCCCCATCACAGTGGTCACAAAGCCACCCTGCCCCAAGAGGGGAAGGACTGCCTGGCACAGCACCCGGCTGTGCCACCATGCCAGCACCAGGCAGGGATGGGTTCCACGACCCTCGTGGCACAGGATGGGTCTATTAAAACATGACCTGGCAGGTACCTGTGTGCTCACTGTCAGCACACGTGTGCCCTTGCGGGGACACGGATGTGAGTGTACCCCAAAGCAGACACACCTATATGAATATTGTATAGTATACATAATTTTTTTTTTTTTACCCAAATGACAGTTTTGACAAGATGCCAAGAAAACAATATCGGATCCCAGCGGTTTTACCAGTTGCTTTGATGAAAAGATTATGTTGCCCTGGAAACCAGAGGCTCAGATAGTGAAATGAGTTTGAGAAGGAGCTTTTGATAAGCACTAGTCTGCAGACCTCCCATCAACCTCTCCCTCACCAAGGAGGGATGGGGCCAGGTTGGATTTCTATTTCATCTTCGGTCAGCTGCTGGCATGTTTCCCCCTCTGGAGCAAGCACTGAGCAGGGCAGATGCCAGAGAATGGGAACAGAGAGACGATGGGACCATTCCCTGCTGCACAGTGCCCATGGATGCCCTTGGACAATTCCGCAGTGCACCCCAAGAGGTCTTTGCTGCGGCTGCTGCCTGGCATCAGCTCTCCCTCCCGTTCCTGCTTGGCCAGCTCAGCACCCCCTGGCACACTGTGGTGATTCCCAGCCCCGCTGCCATCACGTACCGGCTGCCCCGAGCCGGGGCTGGAGCAGAAGATGGTGTACTTCCGAATGATGCCGTTGGGCTTGGCCGGCGGCAGCCAGGACACCACCACGCTGCTGGCAGAGGACGGCACAGCCTTGATCCCAGCTGGGGGACCTGGAACTGAGGAGGGAGAGCGTGGCAGAGCCGGTGCCAGGAGGTCTCCAAGGTCTCTGCCCAGCTGGGAGATGTGACAGCACCCTGCTGTGGGGCTGGCATCCCAACCACACCCTGGGAAGCAGCTGCAATGGTGGTGTCACACACAGGCAGGGACAGGTCTGCCTGCAGGACACCTCTCCACGGGTGGCTCCATCCCCGTGTGAGCCAGAGGCAGGAGGGTTAATTGCAGCCCAAGCTCTGCTTTAGAAATCATGATTGGCTTTTAATGGCCATCTCCTTAATCTGTCAGCCGTACCCTGCCCAGCTGCGCCTCCCTCCCAGCATCTGGCGCTTCCTAGGACACAGGCCCAGGGATGCTCTGCTAGCGAGCTAATGGCATTAAAGTAGGGCAGGCGGGGTGTAAATATTTAAATATCCGCACTTAAGGAAAAGGAAAAAAAGGGAAAGGGAAATGCCCTGCCCATGGCTGTACACGGGGGGTTTCCCCTGTGCCCTGGCAGCCGCTCCAGCCCCTCGGCACGAGCGGGTGGCAGAGCCACTTACTGTCCTCCTTGGTCTGGATGTAGAGCACGCTGCTGCGGACACCGTCACCCGCCTGGGTGTAGGCCAGCACCTGCACGCTGTAGTTGGTGAATTTCTCCATGCCCCGCAGCTCCACTCGCTCCCGCGTGGTCGTGATGTTCTGCATCTCGCCCCACTCTGCGGGAGACAGGGCCTGTCAGCCCCTGTGCCCCCCAGGTCCCCCGTGTCACCCGCTCCCCACGTGCGCTCACCTCCGTCCATGTAGAGGGACCAGAAGATGACGCGGTACCCCTTGAGCACCCCGTTGAGGGTGCTGCGCGGGGGCTCCGACCAGGAGATCACGGCCACGTCCGAGGTGATGGAGATGGCTCGCACGTTCTCGGGGGGCTGGCTGGGAACTGGGGAGGGGAGGGATGAGGAGGACAGTCAGCAGGAGGCTGGAGATGCCAGGCTGAAGGAGCCGTGTCCCACACAGCCGCCCTGACTGCACCCACACGGACCCTGCTGTGCTGCTGGAAGCCCTCAGCCAGTCCTGCCCAGCAGTGCTCTGCCTCCAACATGCAGTTTTCCTTCTCCTGGGCCAGCGAGGTGGGTGTGAACCCTGTGCTGGTGGTGACAGGGAGGATGCTTCCCAGCGAGGGGAGAGTGGGAGAGCTGACTGGATGCGAGGTAATTAGATCCCATTGCCCCGCAAGAGGTAACTCTAATTTTTATGAGCATTTAAATGATAATACATCACTGTAACGATCCTCTTTGAAAATGATTATTGTTTCATATTACTTAGGTGCAAAAATATAAGCACCATGTAATTAGGGACAGAGTATAATAAACTAATACAGATAGTCCGTTTGAACAAAATGAAGGTAATATAATTATGGAAAAGACACTATTGCTAAAACAGGGGCCCTTGAATACCCCGGGAGGAGTGCTAATGCAGCCAGGAAATGATCGTGGTTTGACAGGCTAACGAGAGCCTTAATTAAGTATGAAAAACTGCTGAGCAAACGCACTGCAAAACTTTTTCCTCATTGTTTTTAAAACGACCGAGGCCATCAGTGACCGTGTCCCAGATGGAAACCTGCCTGGCACTTCAGCAGTGCCAAAATCCACCTTGCACCCTTTAGCTGTGCCACAGACCCAGTGCCACGGATGTCCTGATAGCCCTGTGCTCCCGGTTCCTTCCCAGGGAGCTGTGAAGGTGAGCTGTGAGCCACCACCCCAGGCCTGTGTGATGGGATGGGCATCAAGTGAGGGTCCCCTGGGTGGCACCTGGACCTGGTGTGGTCACTGGGCCATCCTTACCGTCCTCCAGCGTGGTGGCGTTGATCTCGCTGGACGAGGGCCCCGTGCCCGCGCGGTTGAACGCCTGCACCACCACCCCGTACTGCGCAAACTTCTTGAGGTTGTCCAGCGTGTAGACCTCGCTGTCCCCCGTGGCCTTCATCTCCACGATGCTGTACTGCCCGTTGCTGCCCGGGCTGTTCTCCCGGTAGCCAATCTGGTAGCCACGGATCACCCCATTCTGCAGCTCCTTCTTCGGGGCCTGAGGGACAACGAGGGCAGGACGGAGCAGTGTCACAGGGGTGGGAGGCTCACAGGGCTCCGTGCCCCAACCACCTCTCCCCAGGGGCTTTTCTCAAGGCTTTCAAGTTGTTTTCCCTCCCCACTTTTCACTGAGTGGCAAAATAGTGATAAAAAAGGTCCAGCGGGTGCTCAGAGCCACCAGAGAGGCCAGTGCTGCCTGGACAGCACCAGTCCCCAGCTGGAGCAGGAGAAATCCCAAGTCTGGCAGCCTGAGAGGCCAGATTGAGATCAATCTTAACAATATTTCTCTGAAGCATTAACAAATCAATAGGGTTGATTGCAAATTTATGTTACAATGCCAGGGTGATCCATCTTGCTGAAATACTCCTAAAATGAAGTGACTTATCTTTCAAGTGAATCTTACTTTTCATTAATCTGTTTTTCAGTGCTTAAGGGGAGGTGGGGGGAGAAGCTGGAACCCTAAATTTATTGACTTAGCAGTTCATTCCCAAGTCCTAACTTTATAATCAATTTTATTTTTCATTAGGCAGCTTTGGAAAAATAAATCCGATTCTAAGTTTTATTGATCTCTGCTCAAACACTTTGCAACCCAGCACCTGAGTTTTTACATATTTATCCTCTCTGCCCCATGGTCCCCCACGGACACCCTATGAGATAATGAGCTTGTTGTAAAACATGATTGATAAAGCCCTGAGCAATAAGGTGAGCTGCTTGCCCAGCCTGCAGGTTTTCCTTTCTCCTAGGGAATTCTTCCTGATTCTCATAATATTGATGACATGCTGGGTCTCAGGACAAGCTGGGACAGCATTTGGCCAAGCCCCCATAGCCAAAAAAAGCCCACACACCATCCCAGCCTCACTCACCTTCCAGGTGACCTGGATGCTCTGGGACGTGATCGGCTGCAAGGTGACATCCATCGGAGGGCCATCAGGAGCTGAGAGAGAGGAACACAAAAGAGCACACTGAGATGGTTCAGGAGCTCCTCACCAGGAAATCCCCTTGCTTCAGGAGAGCTGTGCCTCAGCCAGGTTCCCCGTGTTCCCCCTGCCCACCATCCCCACCACCCAGGCCAGGAGCCCAGGGAGGCACCTGCTTCCTCGGTGCTGATGGTGAGCTCCTTGCTGGGCTCGCTGCGCCCGATCTTGTTGAAGGAGTACATGCGGATGCTGTACACAGAGGCGGGGTGCAGGTCCACGATGTTTGCCTGGTTGATGGTTGGGGAGATGTTGCGTGTAGACTGCTTAAAATCCCAGGAATCTGGAAGAGCAGCAGAGCGAGGCAGAAGGGTCAGAGCCTGAATCCCATCCGGGGTCTGCAGTGTTGAGGGGGCCATGCTCAGGCAGGTGAGGTCCCCAGGCTCCTCCGGCTCTTGTACCCCTGGAGAGGTGCTGCTTCTCTCTCTCGCTGTTGTGCGCTGGGGTTCAACTTTTTGCAAATATTGTCTCTTTTAATATTCCCTTTCAAATGCTCCCATCCAACAGAAATTACCATATTTCATTAATGCCGCTCTCTCCTTTCTTCATCAAAGGAACCGGGATGCAGAATATTCCCTTGGAGGCACCGGTGGGGCAGTCCCACACCTGCCTGCGTGGGCCAGTCCCCAGCCCCACTGTGGTGTGGGGAGGGGACATCACTGTCACCTACCTGACTTGTTCTTGTACTCGATATCGAAGCCGGTGATGATGCTGTTGCCGTCGAACCGCTGCGTCCATCGCAAATTCATACTCCGGGCTTTCACCTCACGGATCTCCAGCTCCGGCGGGTCAGGGGGCTCTTGGGGACAAGCAGGCAGGTTAGGGACACAGGCAGAGGAGGCCCCCAGGAGCAGGGGGACCCTCTCAGGAAGGCTTTGCACCGCAGGGCTCACGCAGGGGGGATGGAGTACCTTGGACAGTGAGCTGGATCAAGCCTCTGTCCTCGCCGTAGGAGTTGATGGCGTGACAGGAGAAGAAGACGGAGTCCCCGCGGTCAGCTGGTTTCAGCTGCCAGTGTTCCAGGGAGAGGAGCCAATTCAGACTGAGCTACCCCAGCACTGCCCCCTGCCTTCCCCTGCCATCCCTGCCTGCCCCCACCACAGTGCCACCCACTGGAGCTGCAATCCCTCCCATGGCACCCCTAACACTCCTCTGGGCTCAACTTTGCTATTCAGAGAGCCCAGCGCAGTGCCAGGCTCTGTGACACCCCTGGGGACCACCACACCCTCCCCACACCTTCCCTTCTTCTCTCCAACACCCAGCAAGACCCCCGGCAGCCCCGGCAGGTGCAGGATGCCCAGCCCTCACCTTGAGAGTGGAGATGACCTCGTCGCCGTTGTCCTTGGTGGTGATGGCGTAGCGCATGTTGCGGTCGGGGTCGATGACGGTGTCCCCCTTCTCCCAGCGGATGATGATGGGCCGCTCGCCCCGCGCCGTGCAGTTCAGCTCCTTGGTCTGGCCCTTGATGGCGATGGTGGTGTTGGGGTGGGAGGTGATCATGGCCGGGACTGCGGGGAGGCAAAGTGTCACCTGGGGGACGGGCAGGTGCCACCTGTGGCCGCCGGGCCCTGCAGAGCCCACGGACCCACCGAGGACACGGCGCATGCGGCTCTCACCGAGAGGCCCCGCAGCCCGAAGCGGAACGGTCTCGCTGCATTATACAGCTCAGGATCATAAAATAATGAAGCAGATAAATTTTATAATGCATAGCATTACACCGGGGTAGACAATAAAACGTGAAAGACAAATAACCAAGTGCACACTATAATGAAGAGAAAGCCTCCAGTCTGAGACGTGCGGGTATGAATTATTGACTAAGGTTTTACACTCCCGAGGATGAGAGGAAGAATGTTTTCCATCACGGATTTGCATAATTCACTCGTATAAACCTGGGCAGAATACAGAGTGTGATTTCCCATCAGCAAGGCCGCCTTTGCATTGCAGATGCCAGAGATGATTTTTTTTTCCACAGCCACCCCAATATACAAACGGGGCCAGTGGGGACACCTTGTGCTGTGGTCACCACCTGGCTGGTGCAGAACCCAGAGGTGCTCGAGCAGTGGGTGCAGCACAGATGGGGATGGCTGATCAGTGCTGTGAGGGTGCTCTACTGATCCCTGGCCTCCCCAGTCCCTGCTCCAAGAGCCAAGCCCATTGTGCCACCCCAGTGCCATGCAGTGGGCTGGCTGTGGCAGGCACCACACAGGAGGAACGGGCTGGGGGACCGAGGGCAGGCTGGGTAAGCAGAAAAAAATGTAATGCATAAACAAACAGCAGTGCTGAGTCCTGCAGTAATGTATGATAATGACAATCCGCAAAGGCAACACACACTGTTCTAATGGGACACAGGAGGCTCTAATGAGCTACGACTCCTCGGCTTTCTGTGGCAATGTAATTCAATTAACAGCGAAGGAAACCTTTCCTCCTGAGCTGCTGGAGTTTGCGGGGTGCAGGACAGTGCAGTGCCCAGCCTGGTGCCCGTGTGACAATCCTGCCCCAAGGGGAGCATGGCTGTGCGAGCTGGCAGGGGATGGCAGAGAGCAGGGATGTTGTGGCAATGCAGCCTGGGGCACCAAGGGTTACAAGAAGCAGCCCAAGACTTCTCCAAACTCTGCCCTGTCCCATCCCCAGTGCTCTGAAACCTCTGCCTGCCTCAGCCCCAGGTCAGGGGCACACAGGGACAGAGGCAGGCCTGGGAAGGACTGTCCCAGCATCCCCTGTCCCATTGGGGTGAGGACAGAGCACAGGGACAGCCGGGGGCTCTTGCACTTGCCCCAGAGCAGACACAGCACAGCACAAGGGCACACACAGCTGGAGGAGGGGCTCAGCACCCAGTCCTGGCACGATGGCAGGCCTTGCCAGGCTCCTGCCCAGTGTCCCTGCCATGGAGGGGCCACCCTGCTATTTGGCAAACAGGGACACTGGGGATGTGGTTCCTGCACTCAACCCTCATTCAGCCCAGGCTGGAGGGTAGTGCAGCAGCAGAGGGTGTGAGGCCGTGGGGCTTTGGGGCAGGACAGCCCCTCAGGGCTGCAGCAGCCTTGGCTACACCGGCCCCTTCCCAGCCAGCAGAGGCCCCGGGAGAGGAGCTCCGTTTCAGGCTCTGCTTCACTGAAATGCACTTATTGATGTTTGATTAAAAGCAGCTCCTTGGATGTAAACATATCAACTTCTCTCAATTGCCAGGGTCCCACGGGAGCTGCACGTAGTCCAGAGCAGGAAAAGAGCACAACAAACCCCAAGAAAACCCCAAGCAGCTGTGAGGATAGCACAGATTGGGGCATTGGTGCCTAACACCTGCCCTGGAGCTGCTCTGCAGCTTGCTGAGGGACCACATTGCTTGGGACTGGCTGCAGGGACCTCCACGGGTGGCTGGGGGCTGCTCCTAACCAGTCTGTGATCCCTTCCTGGGTGCAGGGGCATCAATAACGTGGCATCAGCCACAGCTCACACAGCACTCTGGGCAGACAGGCTTCCTTCGAGGAGAGCTCACCTCCAACGCCTCCTGTGCCCTCCATTCTGTGCCCACCAGGGCGCACCCCACCCACCCAGCCTCTCCCGGTGCCCACGGCCTTGTTAACAAGGCCACAACCAGAGGCTGGTCCGGCTGGCTGGGCAGAGATAAGCCTGGGAACAAAGGAAGCCCAGCCACCAGCACGCTGCCCTCCCACACCCGGCTGGGGCACGAGCCGCTGCGCAGAGCGCTGGTGACAACTGAATGAGAACAGTGACAAGGGTGACAAGGGCTGTGCCTGCCTCCCTCGCCCCCCTCTTTCTTGTTTGGAGCTGGCTCTGTGATGTTAATTTGATTGCACCCGTCTCAGCTTCCTTTCTACACTGATTAGCTGAGTTTCACCTGAAGCATGAGATTAATTCAAATTGCATGGAAGCAATCAGTTATGCTCGTGCTGTGTGGCAGCGAACTTCCAAAGAGGGCTGTGCCATGACCACGGACAGAGACCCTTCTGCCTGCCCCCTGCCTGGACCACTGGCATGGAGGTGCTGGCACGGAGCAGGCAGAGGAGCCCCCTCCCCAGTGCCCAGGGTGCTGCCGCTCCGGCACAGCCGACAGGACCCCCGGGGACAGGACTGTCCCCATCCCACCCGCTCCCGACGCCCGGGCAGGTGTGCAGCCATGTGCTAAATGGCATTTGTCACGCGCTGCTGGGCCCCTCACCTGCGCCCAGCCCAGCCCGCTGTCCCCTCGGGCACACGCTCAGATACTCCAGCACTCCCCACCTTCCACTCCACGCTGGGTGCTGTGAGTTCCTTGCCAAAGCAGGGAAGGACAGGCTGCCACGCTGTGGGAGCCCAGGGGCTGTGGCACCCAGGGACAGGAAAGCCTCAACCCCATGGGTGACATTCTCCAAGCAAATCTGGTGACTTTCCCCACCCACCACCCCCTGACAAAAGCAGCATCCAGCTGTTGCTGGCTCTGCCAAGCCCAGGGAACTCAGGCACACACACTGCCCAGTGTGTCACCTGGCTGTCCCAAGTCACCCCTGCAGCCCCTTGCTGTGGTACCAGGGCAGGGGATGTGTGACACCAGCCAGCTGTGGCACTGCCCTCTCCCCTGCTGACCGCCAACACGCTTTGTTTGGGCTCTGATTAACTCTCATTTAACTCAGTCCGCAGTGGCCTGACTTTCAGGAAAAGCCAGTGCTGATCTCCCTTTAATTGGGCTGACATTTCACTAAACAAACAAAAACCCCAAAATGAAACAAAACAAAGAGCCCATCTAACGCTTAATTGGCTGTGGCGCTTCGTCTACCTATTCATCCAAACCTTTTCAAAGGCAGCGAGGGCTCCGAGGGCGCGAGGAGATGCAAAAGCACTCGCATAATAAGGTTATGTGCTATTCAAGTCAGCAAGCAACCTGTCCTGGGATGCAATTACAGGAGAGAGCAGGGACACGGCACCAGCCTGGGCTCCCAGACTTCGGTGCTCACTCGGGATTAATCGCCTCGACTTTGTACCTGCACCTCATTGAAGTGCCTTGTTTGAAGTCGCTGGGTTTGATTCATCAGTTGCAGGGATAAATTAAACAGCTGACAGGGAGGGAACAGGAACCTGGGAAGGCAGAGGCTGGGTGGGGAGGGGAGAAGCCCCTGAGAGGAACAGCTGCTGGTGTCAGGGAAGAAAGCACCAGGCTGGGGAGGGGAGGCCAGGGCATGGCGGTGACCAGAGAAGGCTGCATGTCCCCTCTGCCCACAGCACCCTGGGTGGACAAGAAGGGGGTGGTGGCTCCCACGGCTTCACCAGCAGCCTCCATCCCCTCTGCACAGCATGCTCACTGCCTCATTCCCAGCATGGTCAAGGCAAAGTTTAGTCCTTCTGAGCCCAATCCTGACCCTAGCCCCTCCTGGAGACACGAGGAGTGAGGCTGACTGCTCTGGACCCCCTCCACCACCTCCTTTTGGAGGTTTGAATGCTCCCAGCAGCAACGAGCCCAATAACTAACGGAGCTGGCAATTATACATTCTGCTGATAGCAACGGGAGAGCAATCCAATAACACACACAGTTCAAACACGGTGTCTAACAACACTTCCCAGCCCATCCCTGTCAAAGCAGCCCAGCTATTTCCTTTCCTCCTGGATGATGTAGATTGATTGCCTGGTTTTATTAAAGACAAAGTGTGTTTAATAGCAAAAGGGAAGCGGGTCCCTGGAGGGGAGGAATCAATGCCCTCCCGTGCCCTGCATTGATCGTGGGGATGTGTGGGGCCGAGGCTGGAGCACGGCTGGTGTGGTTGGAACCCTCAGAACAGAGAGGGAGGCTGCACCAGAGCAGGCTCTGCTGGTGCCCCCATGTCCCACAGCCACCCTCACTGTGCCCACCTCTGCTCCCCAGGTCACCGCCGTGGCCATGCCAGGAGCAGATCCCTGTGCCCGTGATGATGCCCCGCGGCACAGCCCTGGGTTCTTACTCTTGACGGTGAGGAACATGGACTTGCTGATGTCTGTGCCCACGCCGTTGCTGGCCTGGCACAGGTAGTAGCCGATGTCCTCCTCCAGCACGTGGCGGATGAGCAGGGAGCTGTTGGGCAGGATCTGGATGCGGCCCGTCAGGGGGATGGGGTGGTACTGCTGGGGGTTGCCGCTTCCTAGGAGGGGACACAGAGACACAGAGTTCAGCTGAGGCAGAGCAGCTCTCATGAGGCTCAGAGCTGGGGTGGCCATGCCCAAGGGACTCTCCCCCGTCTGCACTGACATCCCCACACACTGCCGTGAGCCATCCCTACCTTTAGCGTGCTTCCACATGACCTTCGGAGGGGGGTACCCATCAACAGAGCAGTTCAGCACGCCG
Organism: Ploceus nigricollis; assembly: GCA_013399945.1. Lineage (NCBI taxonomy): Eukaryota > Metazoa > Chordata > Aves > Passeriformes > Ploceidae > Ploceus > Ploceus nigricollis. The sequence continues at coordinate 593,943 of VXBC01013337.1, forward strand.
GCTTTTCCATAAATGCCATCTTGGTTGTTGGGTTGGACCACAAAACGAGGAGGCACTGAGGAGTTTGGGAGAAAGGACGGTCACTGCAGGAAAATCCCCACCAGATCCCTACAACTCCCCACTGCCTGTGAGCACGGGGGTGCCGTGGCTCAGCCTTGCTCCTCACCCTCCCAAATTCCCTCTGCTCCCCGCTGTGCTGCCCTCTCTCCCTCCCTCTCCCAGCAGGACTGGGTGGGATGTGGTGGCCGGGTCTCCCCCGGGCTCACCCCGCACGATCAGCTGCCGCTCCCGGCTGACGGTGGCAGCGTCGTTGCTGGCAATGCAGGTGTAGTTCCCGTTGTGCTTGAGGGAGACGCTGGAGATCTGCAGGGAGCTCATGAACTCCTTGCTCTCGATGGTGACCCCAGAGCCAGAGAGGATGACGTGCCCGTCCTTCCTCCAGGTGATGTGGATGGGCATGTCCCCGGAGGAGACCACGCAGGGGATGTAGAGGAGCTGTCCGATGGAGGCTGGTGGGAACTCGAAGGGCTGGATCAGTGGAGGGACTGTCGAGGGGAGAAGCAGAGAATGCTGGAGAGCCCATCCCAGGAAAGCCTTCCTTTAGCAGGGATGGGCTGCAGTGGGGCTTGGGGAAGATGCTGTCCCAGGAGGAGAGGCAGCCCAGAAACTAAACAGGCTTTTGATTCCACCAGGAACAAGGCCAGGGGACAGCAGGAGGTGCCATCAAGCAGAGAACAGCAGGAAGACTTCTCCCACCTGGCAGGGCCACCCTGCTGAGAGTGGTATAGAGAAACGCTGACCCTGCACTGGGGAAATCCCCGGCCACCCCCAGCACATGCCACCCAAAATTCCACCTCAGCACTTATCCACTCCCAGAAAAGCCATTATTAGATGGATGCTTTTCTTAAAGGCGCTGGATTCAGAACCAGCCATTATCTTTCTGATAACTTAATTAGGCAACTGCAGCATCTCTGGCAATGTGGGAGGGGGAAGAAAGCGGAGAGAGGGAGACAATTAGCTTAACAAGGCTCAGCACCTGGTAGATGAGATCCTCGTTCTGCAGTCTCCATAATTAAATTAGCAGCCTGCCAATTGTCCCTTCGGCAGCAGGGAGCTGCCCTCTCGTGCAGGCACGGGGGCAGCTCCCTGCACCCCCACGCACTTCCCTGGGCTCCCACCTCCACCCTGTGCCCATCCTGTCACTCAGGTTTTGGCACTGCTGCCTGGTCCAGAGCACGGCAAGCAGAGGCTGTCACTGTCCCCCAGGTGGGAGCCACTCCACGGGGCAGGCAGGTACAGGCAGGGCTGGCCTGTCCCTCTGCCGGTGACAGCAACGTGGCTCGAGCTGCCAGGGCCATGGAGCCAGCTCTGCCTGTTTTCCATAATTAATGAATAATTAATTGGGAATGCACTGCAGTCTATTGCAGAGCGGGGATGGGCTTGTGGACCACGCCTCTCCAAACACGCCCCTCCGGCCACTCTCCCTGCTCCGGCTTCCCACAAACAGAGCTCACAACTCCCCTTTCCTTCCCAGATTGCTTTCCACTGCCATTCTCCTTTCTCCAGAGCTTCCAGGCTCTCACTTGCCTGCAGCCTGGAGCACCCTGCTCTGCAGAGCCCATCCCAGCAGCTCCAATCCAGAGGTGACCCTGCGAGCAGCCTCTGCCTTCCCGTGGGGTGAAGCATCACCCCACTGTGCCCTGGCACTGTGTCAGCCCCGTGCTCCCTGAAACTCTGCAGCCACCCGAGCAGAGCTGTGTGGGAGCCCCAGGACAGCAGCAACTCACATGGGATTAATTAAAACCTTCAAAGATATCTGCAGGAATAAGGAGCTGTCAGGGCACCTTGGAGGAGGCTGGATTTTGGATTGTGCTACTAGGGGACCGCAGGGAAGAGGCCCCAGCAGCATCCTCGATCAGCAAAGCCCTGTGGAGCAGGGAGGTTTGAAACTGGGATCCTGGGGGTCCCTGGCTAAGCAGCAGCAGCTACACCTGGGCAGGAGTTTCCCTCAGCACGAGATGGGGATGAGGCCTCATGGACTGGGCTGGGGCTGCCTGCACATCCCTGTTCCTGGGCGGAGCAGTGCCAGAGGGAATTGTAAAGCTTTTACTGCTGTGAGATCAGAAAGACCTGCATAACTCACTGGTGGAGTTTCATGTGGTCACCAGGCACTTGGGGCCGTAAAAGCTTTATGGTGCTCCACGCCACCCCGCGCTCCTTGTGCTACACAGTTTTATGTTTATTCACTCTCTGACTCTCTTCTAGGCCTTTGCTATTCTTTTCCGCAGGCCTTTTATCCAAGGGCCAGAGGAAATGAGGAATTCAGCCAGTGGGGCTGGGTGTAAATCTCTAGCAGCGGAATGAAGATGTCTGGCCCGTGCTGCACCATGCTCCAGCCTGCTCACCTTCCCCAGCCCGTCACTGGCCAGTAATCGAGGCAGTAAATCCACACTGGGAAGGGTTCAGTAGCAGTTGCTTCCCAGGATGCACAAATCCTCAGCTGAACTTCAGCATCCTGCACCCTCTGAGGGCACCTCCCAGTGAATCCCATTATTTAAGTGCTCACAAACACCCTGAGATGATCTCCCCACATCAGCCCTGCCTGTCCCAGCTGTCCCAAGACAAGACCAACATCTCCGGCCTCTTTCCAAGCCCTGGGGCTTCACATGGACTGGGATTTATGTGAGGTGAGGAAAGCAGGGCTGGCCAAGCCCTGCAGACCCCAGGGGCAAGATGACCTCCCTGCACCGCCCTTTGACAGGTTATCCACAGCCTCCTCTCCCCTTTGGAAACCTGAGAGAAGAGCATTAGCTAATCAAGTGGTAGCATCTTTAATCAGCTTGATGCGCTCTCTCACTAACCTGATTCCTAATAAGAAAATGGTGGCTGGGAGGGGAGGGAGGGGGATCAGAGTAAATCCAGTGCACGAATCCCCCGCTGGGTGAGAGGCAGGATGACAATTGGCCGGCTCTGTCCCCAGCGCCACCGTGTTTGTCTGAATGATTTACTGCCAACACCGAGCTGGCGACGGGCGGAGGCGACCCGACAACTCCTGAGGATGGGAGATCCGGGAGCACCGCGCGCTCCCAGCGCAATCTCAGCCAGTCACTGGGAGGGAATGCATCCAGCTCAATTCATTAGGACTGATAGCTCCCTCAATGGGGCTGAATAATTGATGGCCTGGAGAAGCTTTTAAGATGTTCTGTGTGCTCGGAAGACCGAGAGTATTATTTTTTTAAAAGCTAGCACACACAGAAAAACATCGGTGAAGGTGATCCAAGCAAAGGTTAGATGTTTTAATACGTTATGTTTACACCATAAATCCTTGCTCCATCACTTGTAAGGGGAAATGGATACGGCGTGGCTCAGGGCAGCTGCTGGCAGCAGGCAGGACCAGGTAGCCAAGTCAGCTCCTGAGGGCTGAGCTCCCATGCCTGGTGACTACAGAGCATAGCCACCACCTGGCAATGCAGCTCCCCCTGTGGTGCCCCTCTGCCTCCATCCCACTTCAGGGAGATCCCAAAAGCAACCTGGATGAGCTCTCCCTGCCATCCAGGGGAAATGTCCCCACCCTCTCACCTTTGACGGTGACGTGGACGCTCTGGCTGATGGAGAGCTGGGGCTGGATCAGCACGCTGCACAGATACTCTCCTTCATCCATGCCTTTCTGGACATCCATCAGCTTCAGGGTGCCGTTCTCAAAGACCACTTGGCGGTGGTTATCGGGCAGCAGCAGAGAGTCCTTGTACCACTTGATGGAGTAATAGGGGTACCCGATGACCCTGCAGTTGATGAAAGTGTCCCTACCCGCGACCGCTGTTATGTTCTTCATGGCACGGATGCTCGGGGGACCTACATATTTGGGAGGAAGGAAGAGGCAGGCTAGGTTAATTCCGAAGGGCCATTTGCTTGCATGCAGATCTGCTGCTATTCCAGAGCGAGCTTCACAGGCAGAGGAGGTGACCAGGGCAGCCGGGAGCCAGCCTGGTTTGGGTGAGGAGGCAGCACGGGCTCCTCTCAGCTCGTGTGGGGACAGCTGCCCTCGGCTGCAACCTCCAGCTACAGCTACTCTCCCTCACCTACCACCAGGGCTGTGTTCCTGGGGCACAGCCACACTTCAAACAGCAATCCCACCCCAGTGTTGTGGAGCTGAGCCTGCACACAGCACTACTGCCCATTGCGGGAGGTTGGATGGTGTCTGTTTTCTGCTCTGGGCACTGTGCTTGCCCAGGGTGCCTCCACCTGGCTCCTCTGGCAGCACCAGAGCTATGGGAGAGATGGGGAGAGCTCCCCCACCATCACAGCCTCTCTCTGCCTCTCCCAGGAGGAAGCTGCCTGCATTGTGCCAAACATCCTTGGCAAGAGCTGCTATGGGAACCTGACTTCCACTGGCAAAAACACTTCACCTCCTTGAACCCCACCTTTCTGCACCCCCCACTGCCAACCTGCGTATCACTGAAAAGCCAGACAGCCACCAGTTTCTGTCTGGCTTTGGAGCTGCCTGAGGACTGGGAGAATGCTGCAGGTGAGCCTTTAAACGAGAGGTTTCATGCATCAATAATTACATTGTTCTCCCAGTCGCTGCATAAAATAGCGAAGTAATCTAAAGATTAACCCTGTCTTGACTCCTCATCCTGAGGGTGTAACAGGATAACAGCTTAACAGGCACTCAGGATCAGTTGATGGACAGTGTTTTTCATTCTAGGACACGTTAAGAGAAGGAGCAGGAAGAAAGGAATTAGCATCTCGCTCTGTAACCATGTCTTGGGCCTGTTTGAGGGACATGCTCTGTGCCACTGAAAAAGAAACCCGAATCTTATCTAGTGACAGCCCATCAAGAGCTGAGAGAGGGGGAAAAGGGAGACAAGGGAACATCCTCATGGAAAACGCTGCTCTGGCTTCTCCTGGCTGAGGGATGAACTTCCTCCAAATTCAGCAGTAAACGGCAGCAAAATTCCGACTCTCCTGGGATCCCAGCCAAAAAGCCACTAGATCCATTTCAAACCTGAGACACAGACAAACACAGCCCTTCAACCCTCATTCTCAGCAGACAAATAAACGTTCCCTTATCTTGTCTCGCTCCCACCTGTAAGCCTGGGAGCTTTAATTGCGGATTATTAATGGGCAGGGGCTTACACCATACCCCGTGCCTGAGAGCGCTCCCCAGAACACACCGAGCAACGCGCTGCAGCCGTAATAACACGGTGATTAACGCGGCCATGGCTTTTAGCAGACAAAGAAAATACAGACATGACAAATCAAAGCTCATTTTCCACGATTTCACGTGCTGCCTCATCATCGTTTGTCATGGAGATCCTGGTGCCGCCAGGCGTGGTGGCTGCCAAGGAGTGGGGCTCCTGTAGGGAATGGGGGCAGCTGGTAGAGCACAGGGGACTTGGGACACTTCTGGGCCTGCCACCTCCTTCTCCATGCGTGGGGTCCCTCAGGGGGTGCCTGCCCACCCTGTGCAGACCCCAAGGCCGGGCTTGGCAGAGTGAGAATGGACCCCAATGTGGACAGTGCTGCCCTTTGACTTCTGCAAAGCCAAGCTCCAGCTCTCTGAGCCTCTGGAATTGCTTCCCACTTTGTTGAACTCCCTGCTTTAAGCATCAGAGAAGCTCAACCCTGCAGGTGTGCAAGGAGTGGGGCAGGGCTCAGGGAGTGAGGCTGGGGTAGCCAGGGAGACCCACATGGCTGGGAAGAAGAGGGAGAGGCGAGGAGGAGCGATCAGCAGGGGAACAGAACCAAAACCAAAAAGCCCAGTAAAAGTCCTATTCTGATATTTAAAAGTAGACAGGCACCTCTTACGTTTATTCGCGCTTGGTATTCGGCGCTGCCCACCGAGTTCCGCGCGGTGCACCGGTACACGCCGCCGTCCTTGATCTGCGGGCTGGTCACGTTCATGTGGCTGACGGTGGTGCCATCAGACATGGTGTACTGGTTGGAGCGGTGCCCGCTGTCCCGCGGGATGGGCTCGTCGTCCAGCGCCCAGGTGACGGTCGGTGGCGGGGCCCCCTTGGCGGCACACATCAGGGAGAACTGCTCCCCAGGGTTGACCACCTTCTCGCTGAAGGAGGAGACGATGCGGGGGGTCCCATCTGGGGGGCACCCAGAGGGATGGGGGTCAGGGAACGGCAGCCACAGGCAGCAGCAGTCACCCGCCAGCAGGATGGCACTGAGCTCCCACCCCACGTTCAGCCGGGACAGGAGCCCAGCTGGTGACACACGCATGGCTGTGCTGGTGTCCCTGTGGCAGGGAGATGCAGACAGGAGTGAGGGGACATGGTGGCTGATACAGATGCCAGCTTGAGGGGACACCTCCCTCAGCAGAGCCCATCCCTTGTCTAAACACTTGGTGGGCTGGATCAGGGAGGGCTGCCTGGTGAATGGGGCTGGGGATGGCAAGTGAACACTTATTTTGGTCCTTCCTCATCCCAGCCATGCTGTGCCCCTGCAGACAGCACACAGAGCCCAGGAACAGGCTGGCAGCAGCCTCAGGACCCCCACCCCAGTGGGTCTCCCTGCCCTCCAGCCATGCACAAAGCATCCCCTCAGAGAGGGGCAGAGGAAGAAGCCCCCAGCCCGGGAAGCCTGCTCACCCTCCAGCGTGATGATGGAGAAGTCCTGTGCCGTCTGGGACTTGCGGGTGGCGAAGCACTGGTAGGCCCCGGAGTGGCTCTTCTGGGCGGCCGTGATGAGGAGGGTCTCGTTGCTGATGCCCCGGATGGAGATGTAGTCATCCACCGCCACCAGGTCCGTGTTGCGGTACCAGCGGATGACGTACTCGGGGGACCCGCTGAGGGCACAAGAGAGGATGACGGTGCTGCCGATGCCCGTTTTGAGCTTCTTTGGTGTGAGGGTCACACGCAGAGGGTCTGTGAGAGAGGGGAGAGGTGTTTGTGGTGCCGGGCAGTGCCGTGGGAGGCAGCTCATCCCCGCTGTGCCCTCTCTGCTCCTCCTGCCCCAGGAGCGCCAGCCCGGCTGTGTGGTAAATGTCACCGCACAATAAGGCAGGTGGCCCTGCCACCGTCCTCGCTGCTGACAGACCCTGCTTTTAACATCAGCCCCAGGCCCCCGGCGGGGGTACTGTAGGAGGTGGCAGGATGGCTGGAAGAAGATGTGGTCCATGTGACAGGCACAGTGCTGAGCTGGGGACACACCAGGCTGGCTCCCAGCAGGCTGACGGTGCCCGGCTGGCACCGTGCTCCAGGTAAGGCATGCACAGTGGCTCTGGTGCTGCCAGGATCCTGGTGACAGGAGGAACCCCCAGGAAAACAGCACGTGATAAATGCTTGGCCTGCCCAGATGGTATTTACTGTTTGGCTAGAGCTTATTTTATGTAAATTGACATAAATTTTATGTAAATCAACAAAGCAAAGCACAGAAGCACCCAACACGTCGGACATGTGCAAGATAGTGGCTTCCAGCGAGCTGAACACTGTGCCAAAACACAAGGCTGTTGTTTATACAGCTGTATAAACCCCTAAAGCTGTATACTGATAAAGGCTTTACGTGTCAGAAGGCAGCAGGACTAAGCCCCCCACCGCTCCTCCCCGCCGGCTCTCACCTATGACCGTGAGGGTCCCCGTGACCTCTGCGGAGCCGAAGGTGTTGGTCACCTCGCAGATGTAGGTGCCGCTGTCCTCCACGCGCAGGTCGCTGATGGTCAGCCCCGTGATGCGCTTGGTCCAGCGGCTGTCGGCGGGGAGCGGCCGCCCGTCCTTGATCCACCGCACGGCCGGGTTGGGGTAGCCCGAGGCGATGCAGGGCAGCTCCACCAGCCGGCCCGCTTTCACCTCCCTGGACTGGAAGCTGTCTAACATCGTGGGGATGGACTCCGCCGGGTCTGGGTTGGGAGAGGAATCGGGCTCACCCGGGGAAGAGGAGGAAGTGAGGTGTCTCAGGGACACTGGGAGACCCCCTGGCATGGTGACGCCGTGCCCAGTCAGCACCATCCACGAGAGACTGGCTCTCCCCACTCCCCTGAGCTGGTGGCTCTGCCATACAGGAGTGCAGGATGCACCCCATTATCCTTGCTAAGCATGGGGTGCCCTGTCCCACCCGGCCAGCACAGCCCTTGGCAGCCAGGACAGCAGGCACAGGCAGAGGTGGGAGGAAAAACACATCCTAAATAGCTGATGGGAGGAATAAACTCAGCATCGCAGGAATTACTCAAGGTGACACCTAATTGGTGCAAAATACACAAATTTTGTGGCACATTTCAAAATTTACAAGCAAAAGGGCCCATCAGGCAGCTGGGAAAGGAGAAAATTAATCACTAAGTCTCAGGCGTGAAATTAAATTCCAGGGGAAAGAAACCTCTTTCATTACTCCCAAGCAGAAGTAAAACGCCGTGACGTGTAAATAATGACAGCGACCAGGAGGGGACCGGGCCAGATCGAAGCGCGCGGACCGGGGATGATACACCCGGCGACGCCCACGCACGGCCGGGACGTGCGGCAGGACGGGCACGGCTGGGATCTGGGACCCGCGGGCCTCCGAGAGGCAAAATTCGGCAAGCCCTGCATCTCTTCCCTGCCCTCCGGGGGGTTAATTCGAGGAGCCGGTGCGGGAGCACCCGAGGATGGGAACAGCATATGGCAGGGAGCGGGCGCGCCGCACCGAGCGAACTCCCTCCCTCCCGTGCGGAGTAATTTGGGCAGTCAGCGGAGCCGGGAGCGCCCCGAGACACCCGGCACTCCGGACTGCACTGCCTCCGCCGCAGTATCGCTTGCATGTTCGTCACATCGCGTCAGGCTGCTCACATCGCGGGCTGTCACATCGCATCGCCGCGCGCCCCGTCGCCTCCCGCTCGGGGTGACGCGCGGCACTGCCACCGCCGCGCCCGGCTCGGGGGGGCTGCGTGCTGGGGGGCACAGCNGCGAGGGAGCAAGCGGGAGAGTGGACATCGGGCAGGGCTGGGCCCCCTCCCGGGCACAGGACCCGCCTCCCGCCCACGCCGGCAGCCGCACGGGCTCACCTGAGACGGAGAGGCGGGCGCCGTTGCTCTGCCGCGTCTCCCCGCTGTACTTGTGCTTGGTGATACACCTGTAGGTGGACAAGGCATCTTCCTTCTGCACGTCCGATATGTACAAACCTCCATAAGAAGTAATAAAAAACCTATTTTCTGGAGACACAAAGGGAGGAGAAAAGTGAGCGAGCCTCTCCTGGCCTCAGGCTGAGCAGCCGGGTCAGACAGAGCCCCTGCGCTCCGAGCTGGCACCGGAGCTGTGGTGGGGAAAGAGAGACCTTTCTCCACCTCCCTGCACCCCCACCACATCGGGGTGCAGCTCTGGCTGAAGTTTCAGGCAGGCTGGTGAAGTTGGGTGAGCCGCAGAAACCTCGTGTGTGCAACAGCAGCCGCGGCGTTTGTGGGCACCGCCTCCCTCCATCGCTCACCCTGGCCAAGCACACACACCTGCCCAGGTGTAGAGGTGGCTTTGGGCTGTCTTTACACGCAGCTGGACTCGCAGGGCTCGGATTCAGGCGGGCCGGGGCTGCAGAGGGTGAGCAGAGCGTGTGGCACACAGCTCCGGCACACGCCGCGGTGCCACGCGCTCCATGGCAACGCGGCAATTAAAAGTGAATCCGTCCCGCTGAGTTAATAATTAGCTTAACTTACTTAGAATCATGTGAAAACAAATAAGGGCTGGAGCTGATGTTTGAGCCCCGGGAGGAGGGTGGCGGGAGAGCAGCCCTCTCAGGGCAGCTGGTTTTGAAGCCTGGCACTGGGGGAAGGAGTCTTTGGCTGGCTCCTGACCCCTGTAATTCATCATGAATTATAACAGTAATTAACACCAATAGAAAGGCCTGTGTAGTGGCTACATGGAGAGCAGGACAAGCTGAGGCTCTGGAGAGGATCCCTGCCCACCTGGAAAGCACTTTGCCCTGCCCCTCCGTGCCAAGCAAGGCTGTCACCCCCAGCTCTGTGGGGCTTTGGGGTTTATTCCAGTGCCAGTCTCAGCTGGGATGGGATGCTCCATCTGCTCGGCTGCACCGTGCTGCCAGCCAAACCACCCCCTACCAAACCCCACGGCTGCAGAAGGTAATTTAGTGCAGCTGAATGCTCAGAGTGGAAACCTTTAAACCCATCCTGTAAATCAGCAACATCTGCAAATGGCTCACTCAAGTCCTGCACAACGCCTGCTAAGCCAGGATCTAGCTGATGAGGCCAAACAACTGTTTCTACTTCCAGCACCTTTTGGAAGCACCTGGATATTCTCAATTTAGGCAAGAAGAAAGCTCCATGGTCAAACCCAGGAGTGCAGAGTAAGCACGAGCGAGAGAGGACAAGAGGCAGATGCTCCCAGAGCACTCTGGCTCCCACACCCTGGGCAGGACCCCAGGCCCAATTCCCTGCAAATACTGCAGGGATCCTCACCCAGAGAACCAGGGAGTGTCCCTGGCACAAGCCAAGGCAGTGGCAGCGCCGAGCTGTGCTGGCATCACCCATTCCAGCCGTGGCTCAGCCAGATGTGCGTGTTCGACTCCAACTGCTCGATACAAGACAGCGGGGGACTCCAAACAGCAAAGAAACAGCAAATAATTAATCATAATGCCAGTCAGCTGTGGCTAACAGAGGCACAGGCACCCGCCAGGCTGGCACCCTGTGCTGATCCTCCCTGGAAGCAGCGGGAGCAGGAGCTGGCAGCCCCAGCGCCAGGAGCTGCCATCCCCACATCTCCAGCAACACCCCTGTGACTCCAGCCCTGCTGGGAGGGTTCTGGGCTTCACCAGCCAAAACCTCAGCCGAAACCTCCATGCCATGGCATGTCGGCACCAGTGTGGCAGCACACGCCCCGCAGCAGCCTGCAGCTGGCACCAGAGGTGCGGGGTGCGGGCGTTGTGCTCCGCCGCCAGCGGGAGCTGCCCCGGGATCTGTGCGACCCCCGCGGAAGGGCAGGGGGAGTGGTCCCACAGCACCGCAACAACATGCAAATCAAACATTAATTTTTCATCTCCCATCAAACCAGTAAGCGGAGAACATTGGCTGCACTGGAATTTGAGATGGGGGGAGCCGGTTTCCATGGTAACGGGGCTGAATTTTGCGAAGTGCTGGCAGCCCCAGCCCACACCCTCACACGCGGCCGTGCCTGGGGATCCACAGCCCTGCGCTGCCGTGCTCTGGGCTGGAAACAAAGCCTTGTGCCCGAGATCCAGGCTCTGGGATGGGGCTCCAGCCATAACAACCTCCCCGGGGACAGGAACAGGCAGAAATCCTGCGGGTTTAGGATCCACGTCTCCACCGTGGAGTGACAGGAGGCATCTGCCTCTTGCACGGTGTGGTGATACTGTTCCATCACGTGTGAGATCCACCCAAGCTGACAGCACAGCTTCCTTTGCCTTTTTTTTCTTTTTGGTTTTTTTTTTTTTTTTTTCCTGGGAGGGGACAAGTGGCTCTGTCGAGGAACGTTCTGCTGGTCCAGGGGAGACGCGGGGCTGTAACTGATGTAAGCGGCTCCAACAGACCTCACCCAAATGACTTATTGCTGAGTTTGCCAGGCAGATTAACGTCGGAGGTCTCCCAATAAAATCAGATCTCTCTGCCTGCCAGGAGGTGGAAAGGCTTCGCAGGAAGCAGAGGACGAAGCACATCCGTGGCCAGGCTGGAGTGATGTGCCTCTAATAACTCTTCCAGCTAGACTCGAGCTGCCTCCTTTGGAGATACCTCACCAAAGCCCTTGGATCAAACCGAGAGCCCACCACGAGCTAAATTCTATCTAAATTCCCAGGACCTGGCCCCTCACCTGGGGAAAAGCATAAGGGTGAGAGGGGGGCTCTCCTGCTGAGTACACACACACACACCTCTCCCACATCCAGCTGCCAGTGGTGGCCCTGAAACCCCAGCATCATTCCCAAGAGGCTCCCAATTCCAGGAGAAAGATTCCAGTCGATGCAGGTTACCAGCTCCTGCTCTATCCAATACAGATTTATCAAACAACGGGGTCAGGGCTTCAGGAGGGAGCACGTTTTATAGTTCATAAGACTAATGAGAGAACTTTCCCCTGGTACTCTGCAGAATCAATAGGTGCCAGCGTTTATGAATTAGCCATACTCGGAGCATGTGCATCCCAAGGCATCCCGGACAAATCCAATAACTGTTTGGCGCTATTTCTGGCCGCGTTTAAAGTGACAAACGCCTCCCGGGGGGAAGGCACGGAGGGGGAAGCCCCAAAGAGCAAAGCCTGTAATTTTCCACCGCTGCCACAGCGGCACTTTTCTGCTGTGGCTGCTGCTCCAGGATGCCATTTGCCCGGCATGGAGCTCGCCTGGGGACAAGGAACATCCACAGAAAACCCAGCCAGGATGGAAACTCCTGCCCGCCCCGTGGCACTGATCATCACCTCCCTCCCGGGACAGCCGGAGCCTGGGGACGCGGTGCCCAGCGGGGCAGGGGACACAGGGCACAGGAGCGGGCTGGCATCGGTGGCCACGCGCCAGAGCTGCCTTTTATCTCAGCAGGCTGAGCCCAGCTCGTGCCACAGCAAATGCTGAGAGCAGAGGGGGCCTGGGCCGGGCACTGAGATTAAAGCTCTCCGCATCCCTCCCTGGCGGAGATGTTAAAGAGGAGCTGTAACCTGAGCGCAATGCAAATTTCATAGGACCTGCACAAATCTGACAGATTTATTTACGTGTTTGCCTGCCGTGGGGATCCCAGGGGAGCTGTAGGGCCGTCGCTGCTCCCAGCCCTTCCAAAGGCAGCAGAGCTCTCCCGCAGAGCCGGGGCAGCGGAGCTGTGAGCTCAGCCAAAGGTTCCCACCTGGAAGAGTCACGGGCGTTTGTAACGCGAGCAGCTCCAGCTGAGCCAGCAGCTCGGGCTCCGAGGGGCTCCTCCTCTCCTCCTCATCCTCCTCTCCTCCTCATCCTCCTCTCCTCCTCATCCTCCTCATCCTCCTCCAGGAGCAGTGGCCTTTTTCCCGACAGAAGGACCTGAGGGTTTCTGCGGGAGTCAGGGCAGAGGGAACAGCAGAGGGGGGTGGAAATCGGGGAGTCGTGACGGGCTTTCCACCTCCCCTCCCTCATCTCCTTAATAAGCATGGCTCCATCTCCTCCGTTACAGGATTAACACCCATCTCTCATTCTCCTCCCGCAACAAGATTTTATTTCTAATTACGCTGTAATAAAACTGGGCGCGCTCCCAGGGCTCCTTCCAAATGACTTGTCGGCACTCGGCGAGATTGAATCCTACTCGGGCCGTTTCCGGCACCTCTGCCGGCTGCTCATTAGGCATGCATGAGGGAGAGGGTTTAAGAACAGAATTACATTTAAATGGCTTTTCTGAGAGGGAGACGTGAAACAAGAGAGAGAAGCAAAAAGCAGGAAAGGTTTACAAGGAGGGTGTCACTGTCACCTCCGTGTCACACCGCTGTCCAGCAGCTGTTGTGCCAGCCTCCACTCCTGGTGCTCCGGGGATCTGACAAGCCAAAAAATCCAAAGGAAACACTGGAGGGGATTTCTGAGCATCAGATTTTTGCAACAGGATGGCAACCAGGGACATGTGTCACCGAACGGTGTCACCCTGCCCTGGGGGGCGCCCAGGACACTGCACACCGACCGCTGTGCTAGTGGAGAAGTTTTCCAGGAAAACCAGGGATTTTCTTATCAGGGCTTAGGAAAACACACACCAGAACAAATATGGGATGGGCATAATCAGGAGCTGGCACTGCCAATCCTGATGCGGGTGTGAGCAGCCAGCACGTGGCTGGAGTGGAGCACCAGGAACACCGTGTTTCCCAGATGTTTTCCATCCTCACTGGACTCACTGGCAGTGGGCAGTTTCTGCTGCCTGGATGCTGCTTCCCAGATCCAGGCTCACGAGTCGGCAAAATTGGGAAAACAGATGTTAGGAAAGATCTCTCTCTATTAGCTCCCTCGGAAGTGAGGTATCCTGCAGGGCTGGCAGGAGTTATTAAATCAAGAGTCATTATTTACCCAAGGGCCAGTCTTGCAAGTCATGTTCCTAGAAGTAAATCCGGAATTACGCTGCCCACGGAAATGGATTCACACGGGTGTGAGGGAGAGCACAGTTTGCCTCTCCGGGTTTTAATCCACCTCTGAGTCACCGGAGCGCTTGGCAGTGAAACCCAGCAGTGTTTGGGGACACTTCGGTTTGTTTGCGTAAGCGACTTTGGGAGTGACACACTTTCACTGAACCGGAGCACGGAGGAGGAGGAGGAGGAGGAG
>VXBC01013338.1:1115-60750 GCA_013399945.1 Ploceus nigricollis
AACAGAGCAGGATGTGTCCCAGATGCAAGGTGCCACCACCTGGAACTTGGGCTGCCTTGACATTCCCAAGGGCATCCTACAAACTGACGTCTGGAACCTGGGGTGGTGAATTTAGATTCAGAGGGAAAAAGGCTGACGTTGGAATTCAGGGGCCTGTGGTTCTGAATGGGCTGCCGCCTCCAAAAAATCTGAACGGAGCCGGATGTGTCCCAGACGCAAGGTGCCACCACCTGGAACTTGGCATGCCTTGACAGTCCCAAGGTCACCCTACAAAGTGACATCGGGAACCTGGGCTGGTGAGTTTGGTTTCAGAGGGAAAAGGGCTGGCGTTGGAGTTCAGGGGCCTGTGGCCCTGAATGGGCGGCCACCTCCAAAAAATCGAAACGGAGCACGATGTGTCCCAGATGCAAGGTGTTACCTCCTGGAACTGGGACTGCCTTGATAGTCCCAAGGTCACCCTACAAAGTGACATCAGGAACCTGGGCTGGTGAGTTTGGTTTCAGAGGGAAAAGGGCTGGCGTTGGAGTTCAGGGGCCTGTGGCCCTGAATGGGCGGCCGTCTCCAAAATATCCAAACAAAGAAGGATGTGTCCCAGACGCAAGGTGCCACCACCTGGAACTTGGGCTGCCTTGACAGTCCCAAGGGCATTCTACAAACTGACATCAGGAACCTGGGGTGGTGAGTTTTGCTTCACAGGGAAAAGGGCCGGCATTCGTGTTCAGTTGTCTGTTGCCCAGACGCCTCCAAAAAATCCAAAAATTGCTTTGTGAAGGGAGGACTCTTCTTGTTTTCCTTGTAAAAATGGATTCTCTAGTTATGGATATGAGTGTGTGGCAAGCACATTCTTTGCTCCCTTCAAGGAATTTTCGTAGAGGAGCAGAGAGGGAAGAAAAAGAAAACAATTTGTATTTCTCTCCCTCGTTTTTTCCATGTGGAATGCATTTGGAGATTGTTCACCTGGGTGATTGGTTGATTGGATTCTGGAGGGAATTGTTTGGCTCTGATGGCCAATCACGACCACCTGTGTCTGGACTCTCTCTGCGTAGGGAGTCACAAGTGAAGTTACAGTTAGTAGTTAGATATGGTAGTTAGAAGTTAGGATGTAGTTTTACTATCTCCTCTTTAAATAATACATTAATGTATTGTAATATAGTTACAATAAAGAAATCATTCAGCCTTCTGAACTGGAGTGAGACAGTTCATCTCTTCCCATCTCGGGTTCACCTGCATTCTCCCCGCAACATGAATGAGTTGTTTTTAAAGGAAAATCAAAACCTGGAGGACACTGATTAATGATCCAAAGGAATATAATGTTCTGAACTAATAAAGTAAATGGAAATATTTATGGGCTTTATGTACAATGTACATTGTTTAAAGATTTTAAAACTTAATATTCTACTTGAAAAGGCATGTTATTCACTATTAAATCCTCTGGTACTATGACAGTTCAACTTACTTGGTACAGAAGTTTGGTTTATAATTTTATAATAAAGTTGAATTGTGATTTAGTTAACTTTGCTTCTGACTCTGTTACAAGCAGAGATCCTACAGCTACTGCTGAACCTCAGAAATTGGGATCCCAGGTGCTGAAATGCTGTTACTGGGGGGGTACAGAAGAGGTGGAGGGGAAAAAATCACCTGACAACACAAATTACCTTGGCACCACAGGCAAGAGTCCCATGGAGCTGCTGCTCTGTTTTCCTGAACAGGAAGAGAAGAACCTTTGGAAAATAAGTCCTGACAGCAAAGGAGAAGCTGCTTCAGTTTTATTTCTCTATAAAAATACCGAAACTTTAAAAACCCAAGGAGACTAAACCAGCACCTGGATAAGGGCAGTGGTCTACAGTATGGGCAGGAAAATGGGATTCAGCAGTGACATTTCTTGAGAACTTTCTTAATTCATTCCATAGGGCTGCTCTGCATCTTTGTAGCTATTTCTGAGGGCACTTCCTGTCTATTCACATCTCCATGGAGGGATCACCCCGTTGCTTCCACCTCCCTATTCCAGCTGTTCTGTGCCAGTTCCGCCCCCTGTGCTAGCACGGGGCCACCAGCCTGCGCTTCCGGATGCACTCCCAGATCCACCTGGGAGTCACCCGCTGGGCCCCAGGGTTGTCATCAATGTCCCCAATCACGTGGGTGGCCGAGGCCGTGTCAAACTCTGCGACCAGGTCCCCGTCGAAGGCGATGAAGTAGCGGCGGATTCGGTCAAAGTCCTTCACTGAGGGCGCCAGGTAGAGCTTCACCCCCGTGAAAATGTCCAGCAGTGGCTGCTGTGGGGGGAAGGAGAAACAGAGCTCGGGCGAAGCATTCCTTGGAATGGAAGTGAACAGACACTCCTTGGAATGGAAGGGAACAGACACTCCTTGGAATGGAAGGGAACAGACCACAACTGCCCCAGCCTCCCCCACCCCGCTGTGGGTGCTGTCCTGGCCTGTCATCTGTACCTTCTTCCCGCTGTCCTCCATCTCAGATGCTTTTCTCTTCTCCCCTCGTTTCTCCTCGGATTTTTGAGGTGATCCAATGATTCCTTTGCTGTCTAAAAACAAAAATTTGGCTCGTGCATGTGCTCTGTCCAGATACTGGTTGTGTATTAATGTTGGGGGAAAAAGTAAAGAGCAGAAGGGAAAAGTTTCCTCTCCTCTTTCTGGAAAACCCATGAATTACCGTCACTAGTGAGACACATTTTTCTACTGGAAATGGTGTGGGGCAGCCTCCTGCCCCATTCCCAGGCTGCTGCTGCCACCTGCTGTCCATGCTGTCACCACTCTGTCCTCTGTGGAACTGCTCAGCAATCTGCTTCATGTTCCAGCCCAATTCACCAGGAAATCACCTCCAGTCACGTGTCCCGTTATGAATTCCACCCAAATCAAATTAAATACTGGCTCATGGCCAACAATCTCTACCCCAAGGGCTGTGACCTCCAGAAATGGGAGCAGTGAACACCAACCTGAACAGCATCATCAGAGCTGTTTCCATCCATCTCTTCCCAATCCCAGGACATCTCAGAGCTGTGGCTACTCAATTCATACTGGGCCAAACCAAGGATCCAAACAGCTTTGCCCATTATCCCTGAGATCCACGTGAAAGGTGGAATCATCTGTCTCTGACAGAAGGCAAGGACCCAGAGCTAGCCTGCCCCAAGCACAGAGGACACAGCCCCAGGCTCCTTCCTAAAAGCACCATCATCTTACCTTCTGCCTTCTGGGCTTTTGCAGGTGACTTGCTTGGGGGACTCTTAATACTGCTGTGAGGTGTGGAAGACCTGGAACTCCCATCATTCTCTCCACTGCTGCCAGCTGTGGACTCATCTTCCTCCTCAGCTGTAACACTGAAATCAGCTTTCTCCTTGGAGAGCTGGTACAGCTCCTGCCCAGAGAAACAGCACTGATCATGTCTGACACTGGACACGAGCTGTGATGCACAGACTGCTCTGGTGTTCTCCCCCTGAAGTGTTTGCTCAAAAGCCTTTTCTTCCTGTACCTCTCTGCAGTCATTTTCCTGTCACCTCTGTCCCAGCTCCCTGCATTCCACCCCTCTCCTGGCTTTAAGGGAAGCCACACAGTGAGGAGCAAAAGCCGCATCCACATCATCTGCAACAGAGCAAGAGCCTGAAGGATAAGCAGTGCTCAGTGCTCACTGTGGGAAGGGCCCATCTGCAGAGGGGTTTGCTCCTCTCTCCTCCCCATGGGGATCCTGGCAGGCCCTGGGGGCTGCATCACTCCTGCTTTCCATAGCACAGCAGCCCTGGCAGCTGCTGCCAGCCCCAAACTGCAGCAGCTCCCCCAAGCACAGAGCTCCCCCAGCTCTCACTGCTGGGCTGGCACTGGGGTGTCTGCAGCCCGGGGATTCTGGCCAGTGCCACTTGGTCCCTGTGCCCAAGGACACCCACAGGCATTTCCCAAATGCCTCTCCCAGCCTCAGCAAGTGATGGAAACTGAGTGAGCATGAAGAGAACAAAGGTCTGCCCAAGGAGGTGGTGGAGTCACCGTCCTTGGACATGTTTAATTAAAAGCCCGGACGTGGCACTCAGTGCCATGATTTAGTTGCTGAGGAGGTGTTAGGTCATAGGTTGGACTTGATGATCTCAAAAGGTGTTTTCCAACCAAGTTCATTCTGTGATTCTGTGGTCACCTCTGAGGAAGGCAATTCCTCACCCTGCCACAAGAGCTGATGGAACCAACAACTCTGACAGGGCACAACAACTCAACAGCTCAAGGGACCTGAGTGGCCTCCAGCAGAACAACCCAGCCCGAGTCTGGCATGAAGGGAAAATGGAAGGTGCCATGACAGGCAGCAGGTGCCTTTAGTGCATGCTGTGATTTGTCTGAAGCTCAGCCTGGTGCCAGAAGCTGCAGGGCCCTGTGCTGACCCACCTTGAGCTGCTGCAGGTTGGTGGCTGTCTGCCAGTCCTTGTCGTCGCGGATGCGGGTGCAGCGCGGGAAGCGGATGGAGATCCCGTCCGCAGTGTGCGCCTCGGCCTTGGAGAACTCAGCCCCCGTGATCTCCCACACTGGGGCTTTCTGAACACACAGGGAGGAAGCCACGTCACACCCCTGTGTTCTCTCAGGAGCCAGCTCAAAGTGTCTCACCCCCACTTACTCTCCACCCCAGCACAGCTCCATATACACAAAGTGACCTTGCTGGTCATCTTCATTATTAAAACCTACTTTTCACTAAGGCAGAGATCCTTCACTAACACAAAATGCCGATTTCTAAGTAACACCTTCTCCTTCAGGCATACAGAGCATACTGACACATTCCCTACAACAGCAACTTTTGGGTTGCAGTTGTGTTTCAATGCTTGTAAGTCAGATTTCTCATATCTTAAATTTAAAGCAAGCTCACTTCTGGAAGGGATTTAATGCACAAGAATATTTCCCAAAGTGCTGCAGGTGTGATTTCTTCATAAAGCTCTTAGCCTCAAATGCACCTGCAAGATTGAGAGATAAAAACTTGTGCTTAATTTCCCATTCCAAGTATGAAGATTTATTTTGTAACAGAGACAACTTCTAAGTTGTCCTTCTAAAGGATTTATAGAAGATTGCAGAATAAGGGCTGGGAAATGTTATATGTGAAATGATTATGAGAGCACTTACTTTTGGATCTGGGACAATGAAGTCTGGGTAGTAGATTTTGTTAATTTTTAGCCACCTTGGAATTTTACTAGGATCCTATTAATTAAAAGCACAGAATTAAAGTCATTGACACTTATCATCATATATAAACCTACTTCTACAGCAGAAGCTACTGAAACACAACCTAGAAGTAGATCAACATAAAGGTATTACAATGCCTTGGCATGGATGGAACTTGCACTGATCTGCAGACATTTCTCTCATCTAGAAAATCACAAATATTGTCTGAAACACAGCCCTCAATTCCTGTCATTCTGTGTGTGAAACAAGAACAGTTGCTCCAATTGTGATTCATGCAAAACTACCGATTTTTTTTTAAGTTTCTACAACCATGATGCAAATGGCCTTCAGGATGTCAAGGTGATATTAAAATTCAGCTCTCTGTTTAATTTGTCCAGCCTTGAAAAGCAAGATAAATCACTGAAAGAAATCTTAACTCCAACCCCAGGTTATGGAGCAACCAGACCAGAGCCTGACCAAGCACTTCGGTCCCACAGCCCCATCTAGTGACTACCTTTGCCAATCACAACGTGCCCAAAAATCCAGATAAAAAATTGCTATCTTCCCAACAAAACCTTGTCCTAGCAGGAAACAGATGGTGCCTGGCTTTCCACTCAGTGTCTGGGTACAGATCCCAGGCAGTGCCTCCTCCAGGAGCTGGCTGCTCTGACATCTTGCTTGTGTCAGGTAGTTGATGAACTTTAACTCTGATTCATTCCTGGCAGGGCACTTCCACCCTGCAGTGAAGCACCACCTCAAGGGCAGCTGAGCCCTTGGCTGAGCATCCCTTGGCTCCCTCCTCTCACCTTGCTGATCTTCACCATGTCCAGCTCTGTCTGCAGACGTGCCAGGGTGGCGTCATCGTGGCCACCAGAGCACTTGGTCACTGTGCACCACTTCTCACTTTTGGGGTCGTAGCAGCCCATGAGGAAGATGGACATCATCCCACCTGCACAGGGACAGTAGGGCTCACACCTTGCACAGGACAAGCCACAGCTTTTCTGAGCCAAAACCCTTTTGTATCTTTGGGAGTCAAAGGAGCCTGGGCTTGTGATGGTTGCAGGGCCACTCACAAAGCTGAACAGAGCCCCTGCACTGCGCAACAGCCCAGCCCAACACCTCCAGCTCTGCTGTGCCAACCAGCCCACAGCAAAGCCACAGCAATGACATGAAGGGCTGCAACAGGTAACCACTGCTCCAGCCACTCTCATTCTGGAGGCCTGGAACAGGAAAACCTTGGGAGTTCCTTAAACAGACAGATCTCTCCAGACCTACCTTTACTGCCTTGTCCATAGAAAGCCCCCAGCACCACCAGGTCAGCAGTGTCAGCCATTGCCCCCTCGTTGAGATAATCCTTCTTCACCTTCAGCCAGTGGCGTTTCCCTGGCTCATAATTACCCTGTGCAAAGGAAGGCAGAGCCCCCTCAGAGAGATCCCCTGGTGGGCAGCAGCTCCTCAGACAACCCTGGCCTTTACCCAGCTCAGTAGCTCCTGAGCACAGCAGGAGGAGCAGCTTGGACTGGATGTCAGCATTGAGAGGAACCCAGAGATGTTTCTAGAATGCTCAGTGTGTGATTCTGCCTCAGAGCTGACTCTGTTGTCATTCCCAAATTCCCAGCTGACACCAGTATGGAGTGAAGGGGAACTTGCCTTTATATCCTTCAGCACCAGCCCTTCCAGCCCCTCCCGGATGACCCGGGTGATCATGTCTGCCAGATCTGAAGCTTTCTGCAAAGGAGAGGAATCATGGTTAGCTCAGGACTGTAAAAAGGGCTGAGCTCCTCAGGCTTTTTGTTTGGAGCAGTGGTGCACTAAACCCAAAGCAACTGCAGAAAGAGGAAGAGGTACTTTCACAATAGTTTTCCGAAGAGGATCCTGTACATGTTCTCTTTGCTGCACCCCCAGTTACTAAGCTGTCCCCAGAAGAGAAAGTTTGTCTGGTTGAAAAATACCCCCCAGAGACGTGGCTCTGCCCCACTGGCTGTGCCCCAGTATGTCAGATTTGCTCAGCCAGCAATGCCTGCTTCCTTCTCCATCCAACTGCCTTGGGACCTATGAACCTTCTTCTGCTCAAAATGTCCAAGCGTTCTCCACCAAAGCCAAGGTGCCACAGAAATCAGCAGCAATGGGGAAAAATAATGGGACATCAGGCTGTGCACAATCAAAGGAAAATCCCAGCATGCTGCTGCCTAAATGTAGGTTTTAGCAGCCAGGATGTCTCAAGGCTGTGTGGCACTTGAAGCTGCCAGTTTGGGAAGTGGCACAGCCTGGCTCCCTTCAATCAGGCTGCAGTCACAGCTCTGCACTGCACAGCACAGTGCACACTGAGTGACAGCAGGATTGAACTCCTCCAACAGGGTCAATGGCTACAAAATCATTAACAAGCCATAAAACCTGAGGTATGCAAGTTAAGATTATACTGAAGGGGTTGGGGCCAGGAAAAGATGGGAATACAATGCTGGCTCAAGAAGTCTTGCACACCAAGCAGAAGGAGAACCATTTTGCCAGGGTGAATTTGCAGAGCTAATCATAAAAAAGCCAAGTGCTGAAGGAGCAGGGTTAGGGTTGTAGGGGCACACTGGACTCACTGTGACATGTTTCATCTCTGAGAACAGGATCCTGTTGGGGATCTCCACCATGTTGTCGTGGAGGAACTTGCGCCGTTCACACAGGGGCCTAGAGCAGGGCATGGACAGTGAGGGACAAGCAGCAATCCCAACAGGAACATTGAAAAAACCTGCTAAAGTCATTAAATCATTCATCCTAGAGAGTTCCAGAGAGGACAACTAGTTCTTACTTTCCTCCAGGAAGTGACAGAATGGCAATTGCAATGTTAACAGTGTGTTTAGAGGATGTGAGATGAGCAGCTGAGATGCAGCTAATCCCAGTGTTTTGGAGAGCAAGAGGAGCTCCACAGGAAAACTCCTTGGCACAGCCAGGTGCCTCCCATGCTGCCCTGATTTCCCAGTGAGTGGCCAGTCTGACAGCCCAGGTGAACTGGTCTGTCTGCATTAGTGGGGTTTTCCAGCCAGTTCATCCCAGGAAACCAGCCCAGCCACTCTCCCCTGGCCAGCCACACCTGTCCATCAGGCTGATGTCATTGAAGTAGATGCAGTCAAACACAAACAGGCAAACGTTGGCATCCTGGAAAGCAGCTTTCTGAAATACAATTAACAGGATCCTGCAGTCACAGCAAACAGTTTTAGCAAAGTAATAAAAGGATGGATTTTTATCTCTGTAATATTTTAGGTATGATAAGCTTATGCCTCTTCTAAAAGAAGCGTTCTGAGAATTAAGATTTTACACTGAACGTGTCCAAGCACAAGCTAAGAACATAAAAAATGTTCATTTCCTAGGAATGGAAAATAATGCCAAAAATATTAACGGTTTTGGGCAATGCAACATACTCCTGCAAAAAGCCCACCACATTTCTACAGACAGCAGATTAATGGCTACTTTTAATTTAAGCACTTATAGTTTAATTTCCATTTTCCTGTCCTTTTCCTCACCCCCATTCAGTCTAGACACAAGCACTACATAACATTTGCGTGGAATAATCACTGCATCCCTGTGGTCTCCCAGGCTGCCACACATTGCTCAAACCATGAGAAACAATGACAGAATTTCAAGACTTTCCAAAGATTTTTTTTAGTATTATTGTAATATTAATTTTAAATTAGTATTTTAATATTAATATCTTGAAATTAAGTTCTGTTAATGTCCTGCCAGTGACCAGGTTAATATCAAATCCACTGTATTAGAGCAGTAGCTTTTCAATATCAGCCTTCTCGATAATCTTATTTTTTCCCCCAGATGCTCTAACAAGCATCAGAACTCTGAAATTATCCTGTGATAACAGATTGTGTTTAAGTCAGCAGAGTAACAGCCTCCAAACACAAAAATCATTTTTATTTAATTTTTTTTTTACCTTGTGCACACCAAGAGTCCCAAAAGGAAGTGGCTTGCCAGTTTNATAACTGGCTGAAGAGAGGAATTCACTCCAATGCAGGTGTCTTCTCCACAAGTATATGAGGCACATCTGCATTTCTACGGTACCCACAGCAGTTTACAAATAGAAAAATGAGGCTTTAATAAACAGAACCAAGTCACTCAACTGGCACCAAGGCTCCCAAAATGCAGTACATAGAGAGGATTCTACAGCAGACAGATGAAATTTAATTCCAAGCTCTTAACGTGCACCATAATTAAATGATTACAGTTTTAAGTGTTGCTTTTCCACATTCTACACAGCTGTATAAATTAGGAATGAGAATGAATCCTCCTTGCCTATAGAAGGAAACTATTGGGAATGCAGTGGAAGAGCTGGCACAAGGGGTGAGGCAGTGCCCATGTGCTTACTTTGTGGGGGAGCACAGGCTTGAGGCTCCTGCTGAAGTAGCTGAAGTGATCCCCGTTCTTGTGCACCTGCACGCGCTCGCCATCGTACTTGATCTCGGCGTACATCCCGTTGGGACACTTCTTCATGGCATACTCGATAGACTTGCAGGCCTCAGCCTGGGGGAGAGAGAGGGGCCAAAACCCAGGTTACACATGGAAAATAAAGCTACTCTTACCTAAGTTCATGAATGAGCTACAATGAAGCCCCTTGTAGAGCTTTTTGTCCAGAACCTCTGTTAGCGAGTCCATGTTTTCCTTAATTATTCACTTACTAATATCTGCATATGCCCAGATAATTGCAGCTTTTCAGTGCTTATCCCCTCCAAATGCTTTAAAATGTGCACTGTGCCTTCTGTAGGAGTGTGCTCAGCCCAGAAGCAAATATTTAACTCTGCTTTGTTCACACAAAAAAACAGACTTATTTGAATCTCTAATCCACTGGAAAGCTTACACTCTTTCCAGAGAATGGATCAACTTCTGCAAGGACAGCAACCAAACACAAAAGACTGAGAGGAAGGCAAGGTTTTAGCTTGGCAGTGGCACTGAAGGTGCAGGTACTGAGTATATGGAATACTTGGCCTGGTAGTAGGAGATGGTTTCTAAACTGGCATTAAACACCACTGAGCCCTGCACAGCCAGCCCACACTGCACAGCCACTGCCCTGGCTCCTGACCTTTCCAGATGGGAGTCTCTGCTCCGTGCATGGCTGCCAGGAGGGGACCCAACCTACCAGCATGGGCTGCACTGGGGTCATGAGTGAGGCCTGCACACTCAGCGTCCTCTTCAGCCCTGGCACCTTCTCTGCCTCCTGCTGGTTCTGCAGCACCCGCTCCACCACGTCCTGCAGGTTCCGCGAGGCCTTGAATGCCTCGTAGGCGTTGGGATCCAGAGCGTCCAATCTGCAACACATGGAGAGAGGGGGAACATCGATCAGCCTCAGGGCTGCTGTGCTGCCTCAGGAAATGAGCACTTCTGGGTCCGTGTCACTTACACGTGCTTTGCTCCAGCATTCATTTTCAAGTCATGCTTAATTAGCCTGATGATGCACTTCAGGTCGTTGCCCGTACACCTGAAGAAGAGAAGATTCAGCAAAGGTGTGAACTGAACTTTCCAGCTGCAAAGGCAAAACTCATCCAGGTCTCTTTAAAAAAAGGCCCTCCCTTTGCAGAGGGTTTAACCAATCATGGTAATAGTGACACCTCAAAGACACAAGGGAATATCCAAAAAGCTTTCCAGCATCTTGATGCCAACATTAACTCGGCCTCAGTGTTGATGTACCTTCCAAAATGTACTTAATTAATGCATCAAGAGTAACTTGAAAAAAAATCCTCAGCCTCAGATCAACACAAACTGAACCAGACCAGCAATCTTTGTCTAAATTACTTGAAGGCTTTTCCCAACATGCTTAAGAACAGCAACTTAATTACAGCTAAGCACCATTAGGGTATTATTGCAAATCACTTGCTTGATTGAAGTGTCCCGACAGGCAGGGACGAAATTCTCTAGCATGAACAAGAGCCATAAATGCTCTCCATTGCTGTCAAGGTGTCTCAATCACACCATTAACAGCAGCTTACAGATGCTAATTAAGTTCATGATTAATTTTTCACCTACTCCAGCTTGTAGAGAACCACTCCAGTGTTTGGGCAAACCTTCAGAGGCTGATTCCTTCCCTCACCTGCGACTGATCTGCTGCAGAACACTCTGCTGGTCATCCTCCTTGGTGAGCTTGGACAGCTGGATGAGGAACTCATCAACCTCCTGGATGGTCAGGAGGCTCTTGGCTGCTGGAGGACAGGTCTTGCTCTGCTCGAAGAAGATCCGTATGGTCTCAGAAACATCTCCCTGTCTCCAAAAACAACACCAGGGTGTGGATGAGAGGCACGGCCAGAGAATAGGGGTGTCACTGGGGATTCTGCATGGCTCCAGTGAGGATAAAGGACAAGAGTGATGCTGGGATTGCACAAAGAAATTGGAATCAAACACATAAGGAAGCTGCCACGACACATAAAGCTGCTCAGCTATTTAATTTGCCAAGAGAGGTAATTAAGAGTACCAGCATCATCTCATGGCTCTATTTTTCACTGCTGCAGCAGCACAGACCCTTTATTTTCTCAGGATGAATCCACTTATAAATCCAAGGATGTGGGACAGGCTAGTGATGTCACTAGAAGGCAGTACACAGCAAGGCAATGAACCGAGATGAAAGAATTACCTTTATTATCTAATTCACCCCTTTTCTGCACCTTGCAGTGAATCAGAGGGTGCACAGTCAATCACCAGCTCCTGTGCACAGGGACTCAATGCACAACTGAGCACCTGCAATTGTAGCAGCTTAATTGTATTAACCAACTGCTGCTGTCTGTGACAGCTCTGTTAATTGAATCCCAGGTTTTGATATGTGATGGTACAAAAAAAGTAATATAACTCAGTTCTGTAGCAATGTGCCAGACAAAGGAGTTTAGACAAACAGATGCAGCCCACCTCGCCTAGATAATTTTCTTGCTTTCTAAAGCTTTGCCAGGTGAATTCTTATCCTGCTTTCCATTCAAACATGGTTTTCTACAGGTTCCAGACGGCAGAAAATGCTATGAAAACTGCTAAAGCCAAGGAAAACCAAAATAAATCACCAGCTCCCATTCTAACAGTCAAGCTAAGGAGTAAAAAACCTAAACCATTACAGAATTTCCATAAGCAAACAGCTGAACAGCAGAAATTAAGAGAGCTGCTGTCTGCACTCACCTGCTCCAGGTCTCGGACCATTTCTTCCTGGTTGCAGTTAAAAATCCTGCTGAACAGCTTTACAATCTGCTTATCATTCAAGTTGTAAACTATTTTAATAACACCTGGTAACAGCATCTTAATGGTAAGGTATACATCACCATGAAAACCATCTGGGGAAAAAAAAAAAACACATTGTAATAGTGAGGATTTATTTTCATGTCCAGGATCTGGTTGGTTGTGTCCACTTGCATAACCCTGGGCATAAAACCCACAGTTGGGGCTTGGCATTCATAGGGAAAATAGCCACAATTTGCCTCTAAATCTGACCTCAGCACTAAATTTGGCACCTACAACACCTGAGCGAGACACTTTGGTCTGAATTTGATATTTAAAGAGTTCACTTTTCAGAGATTACCTCCACAGTTCAGAAATCACTACGCACAAGGCTAGGACCACACAACAATCAGATTTGAATTTCCCCTTTCCTTTTGAGATCAGACTTTGAAGCTGATTCTGAGAGAGCTGAGAATTCCCAGCTGGAGCCATACCTCCTGCAGATCCCTTCCTGAGGAAGTCCTGGATGATCTGAGTTTTCACATTGTAGCTTGGCTTTTCAGCCACCATGGCGCAGAGCTTGCGGAATTCCCGCAGGAGGCAGTCCTTGTGCTTGGGGTCACACCTGGCTGCAGACAGGCTGGGCTTCTGGGCAGAGTTTGCAGGAGCATCTTCTGAATTCTTTGGCTTGGCTGCATCAAACACAGCACAAGTTGTTTTTTTAACAACATGGAGCAAATGTTGAAGTTACCTCTGCCTGGCAAGCCGGGAACAATCCCAGTGTGCTGGCAAAGCTTCAGAGCTAAAATTTATGACTTTTATAAAAACCTTCCAACTATTTTTACCCCTCACATCACACCAGAATTTCCTAGATCTTAATTCTACCAGAAAAATATGACTAAATGGTGAAAATTAATTTCTCCTTCCAGATGCCTCTGTTTTATCAATTTTTTTTCTGCTTTATAGGCTTTTGCCCTTCAAAGCAAGATGCTTCCCTAAGGTAATTTCTAAAATTGGGGAATACATCCCCATCCCCTTTTGTCTCCTAACACCAATCCTCTACAGGAGCTGATGTCTTTGGCTGTGTTGTGGCTCTGGGCAGTCTGGAGCTCCAGGTGTGTGTCAGGTCAGTCAGAGCTCACAGATTGACTGTCCTGCTGGCAGCTGCTCCTCAGGACAAGTTTTCCTTTCCATGAACACAACTGAGAATCCCTCAGCAGTTTTTTCCAGATTTTGAGCTCTACATGGGATAATTTTAACCTACATCTTCAGTTTGCCTGCAATGAGCCAGTGGATGCAGGGAGATGGAGTCAACCTGACAATGTGGATCATGGCAGAACCTTTGTTTCCTTGGGAAAACTGGAAATCCAAACATCTTTCAAGATAGTCTTTCAAGACTGACAGCCTAAGAAAGCACAGACAGCTTTTGACAAACCAGAATTAAAAACCCCTAAATCATCTATAGATAAAAACCTACCAATCTGAGCCAAGCTAAAACACCTCTTGAAGTTGAGATTAAAAGAAACTGATTTCCCAGAACCAGTTTCTTAATTCTTACCACTGAATCCAGAGAATTTCTTTGGTGGATCTTTTGTGGTCAGCTGTCCTGTGGCTGTGAGTTTTGCCTGCACTATCACCTTTTTCTTCGGGGTACCTCCAGTCTTGGAATTGGCTTCTGGAAAGCAGAAAAGTTCAAAGAGGCAGTCAGGAATAATCTCATACATCCCTCACCATATTATGTAACTTATAAAGAAAAACCCTTAAAAGAAATGGGAATTGGAGGAGAAAAAAATCCAGATGTTTTTCAGATAACCAAAGTTAGAATATATAATTTATCAAAGATCACAGACAAAGATGGAAATGGAAAATAACTGATGCTTCCTCATGGGTTTTATCTGCCCATGAATTAAATCACCTAGGTCTTGTCCACAATCAGCTGTGACAAATGAATTGAGAAGTGTCACTGCAGAAGTGACCATTTCTTCCCTTTCCTACAGAGCTGAGACAGGGATTGGAGCAGCACCACACACTTTGTCCCTAAGCCACACAAATAGATGCATGAGGATTTCATGGCAAAGGCACAGCTGGGTGACAACCTCTGGCATGACTTGAAAGTAAGGGGAAAAGTGACCCTGGCACTGCCTCGTGCCTCACCTGAGATGTGCTTGTTGATTGTTTCTTTCTCCTCATCCTGCAGCTCTTCCCAACCCTCCAAATCTGTGATGTCTTCAATTTTCTTGGTGGTGGCCCGGGCCTTGTCCAGCTTCTCAAAGATGCACTTGACATGGTACCACTCCTTCATGTCCCCTCCGGACTCGGTGAAAGGATTGGGAACAATCTTCCCAATGCGCACCATCCCCTTCACGATCTTCTCCTTGCACTTCTTGCAGCCCGCGGTGCCTCGCTTGGCATAGTCCACGCAGTACCGCTGCTCTGCCATGTCCCCCGCGGCCGCGCAGGCTGAGCGCAGCCAGCTGCCCAACAGCAGGGACACAGGAAACGCGCCGGCAGCACCGCGCTGGTCCGGGAATGGCACAGGGACAGGCTGGAACAGCAGCTGGCACCAGCACCCGGGGCTGACTCCGGCCGAGTGGGAGAACGGTCTGGGCAAGGGGAGCTGCAGGCGAGGGCAGAACAGCGCTGTGCCCCTGCCGAGAGCGCGGGCAGCGTGTGACAGCGTCCTGCCGCCCGTGGGCATCCAGTCCGTGCTGAGGGTGCTGCGAGCGACACAGAGGACACTGAGCACCCTCTGCCCGCCGGGACCCTCGCGGCGGCCCCAGCCCTCACCCCCCGGCCCGGCACCCGCTCCGCAGCGGCCTCCATCGCCCCCGCTCCGCTGCCCCACNCGGCACTGGGAGCGCGCCTGGGGCCAGGGAGGGTCCGTGCCCTGAGGCGGCACTGGGAGCGCGCCTGGGGCCAGGGAGGGTCCGTGCCCTGAGGCGGCACTGGGAGCGCGCCTGGGGCCAGGGAGGGTCCGTGCCCTGAGGCGGCACTGGGAGCGCGCCTGGGGCCAGGGAGGGTCCGTGCCCTGAGGCGGCACTGGGAGCGCGCCTGGGGCCAGGGAGGGTCCGCGCCCTGGGGCGGCACCGGGTCCGTATCCTGAGGCGGCACTGCATCCGTGCCCGAGGGCGGCGGCGGGAGCGTGCCTGGGGCCAGGGAGGGTCCATGCCCTGAGGCGACACTGCATCCGTGCTCTTAGGCGGCCCCGGGACCGCGCCTGGGGCCAGGAAGGGAATCCAGTGCCCTGGAATCGCACTGGGTCCCTGCCCTGAGGCCGTGGAGGATCCGTGCTCTGGGACGGGACTGGGACCGGGACCAGAGGTGGCACTGGGTCTTCGCTCGGGGACAATGGAGAGTTCCCCCTCCCTGAGGCGATGGAGGGACTGTGCCCTGAGCTGGCACCGGGTCCCCATCCTGAGGTGGGGAAGGGTCCGTGCTGTAGGGTGGCACCGGGACAGCGCCGGGGTGATGGAGAGTTTGTGCCCTGCGGTAGCCCCTGGTCTGTGCCATGAGGCAGTGGGGGTTCTGCACCCTGAGGCAATGAAGGGTCTCTGCCTTCAGGTGGTCCCAGGTCTGTGCCCTGAGGTGATGGTTGGTCCCCATCACAGGGGTGACTCCACTGCAGCAGTGCCCCCTGCCCTGAGGTGATGATGAATTCCCGACCTCCCAAAGCTGGCTTTTCCAGAGCACTGCACCAAGCTGAGGCAGGTGTGAGGGATGCCCTATTCCCGGCTGAACCACACTGGCTCACCAAGAGTGCTGTGCTGTGTTAACACAGCTTTGAGGTGCTGTTGGACCACCTGGTCATAGAAATGGTCCCTCCAAGAGTTCTAACACCTTGTTTGTGCACTGAGCCACTGCCTTATCCCCAGCCTCATGAAGCTGCCCCATCAGGGGTGCTGTGCCATGTTGGTGCAGGTTTGAGATGCTGCCATGTCACCTGGGCCCTCAGTACCTGCACAGGCCTGAAGTGCTGCCCTATAACCTTCTGAAATTGTCCTTTGCACTGTGTTTGTGTGGGTTTGAGGTGCTGCTGTACCACCCCAGGCTCCCGAGAACAGCCCTTCATCCCAGTACAGGTGAACACACACCTGCAGCCCAGCTGTTGGCTCTCTGCTGGTGGCAGCCACCCCTGTTCCTCTGATGGAAGTGCTGTTGTGCTGTGCGAGGAGGCTGCTGAGGAGGCTGGAATGGATGCAGTACACAGCTCCACTGGATTCCTGCCTTCATCCATGAAAGGATGCTGTGTGGGTTCACATGGCCAAGTCTCTGATCTGCTTTGCTGTACCTCAAAGGCAGAGTATGAGACATAAGGTACACAATTTGCTTCCCCAGCCACATATCCGTCTTTTTGCTGGCCTCCAGCTGGTTGCAAAGCAAGCTACAGGCAGTCTTCTCCCCAGCACATCAAACAAACCACACTGGAGCTGGGAGTGAGTGTAACAATTGTGCCTGGTCACAAAACTGGGATGAAATCTGACATAGGCATTTCTGATCACTGGGATCTGGCTGTGAACAGAGAGTCTGCATTCATTTGCAATATTTTAAATTGCAATATTTACTCTCAAACAATGCATTCATTCAATCTGTGATCTCAGGATGGAAATGCACCTTCCTGTCCCTCACGGCCCAGAAGTGGAGGAAACCCCAAAACCAAAGAGAGAAACAAGCTCCCCCAACCAAATCCAACTGGGAGCTTTGAGTCACAGAAGAGGAATTGCAGAAGGATTCAGAGAGGTCTTCCTGCTATGGACTTTATGTGGAAGGCACCCAGACCACCACTACGCTCCAGATTTTTGGCTGAGTGCATTCAGCTCCAAGACAATGCATTTGGCTGACTTGGATTAAAATTTTAACGTGATTTTAATGCAATTTGATTTTTAATAGTTCAGATTGCTTTGAGAAATGATTTACAGAACCAGCAGTGACTGGGTGCAAAAGTTTGTATGAACATGGGGAGTTTAGAGGGGAAGAAGACAAAACCCAGGTAAAGATGGGGTGTTTAGGTGATGTGCAGTGTTCAGAGAGAGCCTGCTAGGAGCACAGAGTTCATGGCACCATCGTGAGATCTCCCATTCATTGTGAGCCTGGTGAAAGGGATGGAAAGGCTGACACTGCAGCACATCATGATCAGGTTTAAATAATATATAATAAATAAGGCAGCTGAGCAACCTGGCAGTGGTGGGATCTGCTGCTCTGTCTAAAAGTCATCTAAGTGAGCTAAACAGGCAGAGCCTTCAGTCAGCAGAGAAACATTTCAGAGGCCTTGGTGAGGGTGAGATGAATTGCTCCTGGCTCTTTTCAGCCTGGAGGCGGTTTGGATGGCAGCAGGGAGAGGAGGGGAGTAGGAGGCTGCCCCTCTGCAGAGTGGTGCAGGGACTGGAGATTGATGGCCTGGCAGTGAGAGATGCAGCGAGCACAGGCAGGTGGCAGAAGGCTGCCATGAGAAACTGGGGAGTTTTAGATAAATTTCCTCTCTGAGAAACATACACAACTGCTGTTTGGTTGTTTTGGAGAGGCCTGGGAACAACAGCAGCAAAGCTGATGCACTCTTAATGCCAGCTCTCCTCTTCTTGAGCAGGAGATGAAGACTCTGCAGCCCAGAGCATTAATTCTGCTGATTTCTAATGTCACTCCAAAGGAGTTGGTGGAAAGTTGAACCTTGCTTCTTCATAGAATCACAGAAGGGTTTGGGTTGGAAAGGACCTTAAAGCTCATGCAGTTCCCCCCCCTGCCATGGTAGGGACACCTTCCACTATCCCAGGTTGCTCCAAGCCCCATCCAACCCAGCCTGGAACGCTTCCAGGGATGGGGCAGCCACAGCTTCTGTGGGCACCCTGTGCCAGGGCCTCCCCACCCTCCCAGGGAACAATTTCTTTCCAATATCTACTGTAAATCTACCCTCTTTCAGTTTGATCTTGTCATCTTTTTTGTGGCTAACAGCTCTGAGATGGCATTAAGAAGGGATAAGAAAGTTTCAAGTGGCCTATCAGGCCCTGATTTTGGTCACTGCTCATAAATGTTCTCTGCAAGCACTTTCTTCCCCTGAAATTGCAATGTGAATCCATTGTTCTTATTGTGGGTGGGAAGGTTTGTGTGCAAGGGGAATAATTAACATTACTTCTTGGTTTAGTTGAGGTGTTGGGGCTGGGCTGGACTCGATGATCTTGAAGGTCTCTTCCAACCCAGTCATTCTGTGAATACTTTGGGTTTTAAAGTTATTGGAATAAACTCCTTCAACTCCCCGTTTGGCTGGA
Organism: Ploceus nigricollis; assembly: GCA_013399945.1. Classification (NCBI taxonomy): domain Eukaryota; kingdom Metazoa; phylum Chordata; class Aves; order Passeriformes; family Ploceidae; genus Ploceus; species Ploceus nigricollis. The sequence goes on from VXBC01013338.1 coordinate 19,687, forward strand.
TGTACCTTCAAACAGCTGTGAGTAGAACAATATATCCAGTGAATATATCCACAAAACCACAGGACACTGAGTTCACTGAGGGAAAACCAGGAGACAAATCCCTGCTGCTTTGCCAAGGATCATGGAGAAATCACTGCTGGACTCTCCCTTGGTAGCAAATACTGGAATTGCTGAGCTGAGCCTCTTAACATAATGTGCTCTCTATGTAAAAGGCAGCAGTGAGAGAGCAGTAGAGAGGCCCCCAGGAAAGCAGAATTCTGTTTTAAGTAGTTTATTCCACTAGTACCAGGAAGATAATGCCCAAAAAGTCAGATTTAAATGTTTAAGTCTGTCCTTGCTTAAGCCAAGTGACAATCAGGAGTTCTGTCGGGAGTTAAGAGATATATGAAAACAAAATAATGGTCTCAAGTTTTGCTTTTAGGGTTTTTCCTCAGTGTTAAGAAGAAAAAAAAAAGTAGCTTCATCTTAAACTAGGGTTGAAAATAGTTCATAAAAAAAGGTTCACCTTGTCCACATCTTCTAGGGATATCTTAAATTAATGGAGTTTGAACTAAAATTAAAGTTTCCTTGCAAGACTTCTGTCAGAGTTATATTCCAATGAATCCAATCTTCTTAGTATTGAGAAAATGTCTGGAATCTCACTAAAATCAAATAAAAGGAGGGAGATATTTAGAATTTTAATAACCCCAATGGACAAATATATCTTCCTCTCTGACTGCTAAAGAAGATACTGAATCTGTACATGTGGTTTTATTAAAATACAAGCGATAAGAGAAATGGGAAAGATTATAGGAAACAGACATATACACACAAAATACATTTGGCAAAAAGGGAAGGCATGTCAGTTAAATAACAGATCAAGAAGCCATGTAAAATGGATTTGTAGAGCTCAGTATTAGTCACTTATTTGCATTTATGTTTGTTGGTAAGTCTGACTTTAGGAAGGGGTTGGAAAGGAAAACTTCCATGGTCCAGTCTGAAGGGGTTTGCATTGTTGTGGTTGGAGAAGTGGCTTGCAAGGCTTTCTTCTGCCTTGTGTGGGGGTGAAAAGTGGAAGCTGGGTGTAACAGGAGTGAGATCTCTTACAAGCCTCTTTCTGCTGCCTCAGTTTGGTGAGGAAAGGGAAGAATATAACCTGTTGTCAGTTTAAAAAATAATTTGCTGTTTTTCAGTTCCCATTTTCTTCTTAGTGTTTCCTGGAACAGTAAGAGGGACTGGATGTGATCTAAGGTGTAACAGTGAAAATTTGAGGAAATCTCAGAGGAACAGCTGTTTCCTGCTGCAGGGCATGGGCCAGGTGTTCCCAAAGAGGTTCACCTTTCCTTCCCTCCTGTTCTGTTCTCCAGGGCCTGCCGTGATTCAATGCCTGTGACACAGAGCCATGGAGCTCCTCTGCATCCCTGCTCCCATTGCAGTGACATCCCTGCCTAGGGCAGTGACAAAAAAATGACAATGAATATGGTGTTATCCTAAAATTGGTCTATGCGGCCCTCTGTGGAGGAGACAGTTTTGGAATGTGAACTTTGTCCTTTAATCCAAACACGGCAAAAGTCTGTCTCTGCCCTCCCTCTCACCACATCTCAGCTGTCTTTTTGAGGGAAAATGTTGACATTTGGTACATGGACATTAGGAATATCAGAGTGCAGAAAAACAAATGGGAAATTTGTCATTTCTAGTGCAGATTGCCCAAAGAGTCATTTAACAGCCACCAAAATAAAAATGTGTCAGAGATTTCCAAAGGCACTGAGGAGATGCTCATGCTCATTTGCTCTTAATACTAATGAGAAGTGAGTGTCCAAATCACTTGGACAGGTTTTGGAAAATCTCAGCTAGATACATGTCTTCCTGGAGGAAATTACATTTGACAGGAGGCTTCTGATGCAGGGAGAAGAAGGGCATTGGAGGCCACGCTCTGAATCCATTCTATTTCAGTTCAGAAATCTGCCAAACGTGTGTTACACACAGAGCTGGTACCTACACCTCTATTCTGCTGGCACCTAATAGAATATCCTTTATTTTTCTGCTTGCTGCATATGCTGTTAAATTAGATAGAGGTATTTGCAAGGTGAATGACAAGTGTAATTGGCTATAAATGCTCCATTTAGAGAGATTGCAAACTATGTTTAAGTTACACCCAAGTGCACCTGTACTTGAGATGCAAAGTCATTCAGCTCCCACAGCACCTTCATTATAACCATACTTCATCCTCCCACACAAATAGATTCTCAGGAAAATAATTTCTCCCCAAATGTACATCTGCTGCGAATTATCCTGGCATCATTACACATGCCAGGGGAGTGAACACAAATCTCATCCTCTGGGGTGGTGCTGATTGAAAGATGACATCTAATTTTGGAAAACAAAGGAAATCTAAAATAAAAGCTTGGCAGATATTTTTTGGGGGAGTTTGTTTCAGAGCATTTTCCAAATTAATTTGTCATTTCTGCTTGCCAGGAGAGGACTTTTTTCAAAATTTTAATTGAAAATTTTAGCTGTGAATACTTTAGAATGAAATTGAAACCACAGTTGATTTTTTTAAAGTGACCTTGTTAGGCAATGACTGTTGCTAAAACCAGAGATCATTGTGATACCATTCTTTGAGACATCCAAAATAATTTCAGAAAATCATTGATGTTTTCAAGACAGACTATAAAAGGTTTTTTTTTTTTTTTTTTTATTTATTTTGGAAAGTCTTCAAGGCTACTGATTAAAAGGCTATTTTTGAATGCAAACAGCATTTTATTAAAACACTTTCAGTCCTGCAAAGGAACACTTGTGACCAGGAAGAAAATGATGCAATTAACCGGTGCCTACCTTGCATTGTCCCCTTGGATCTGGGCTTGGTTGTGGGGTCCAAATCACTGTTTATTCTCTTAACAGCCAGGAACCTTGCAGGCTTCAAATTCCCAATTTCTCTTCTCTGTTTGTTCCTTGTTCTAAGTGGTAGCTGGGTATGACTGGAGAACAGACAGGGCCGAGCAGCTTTAACTTCTTTTTGTGTCCCAGAGAATCTCTGTTCTTCAGTACAAAGCAGTCCCAGGCTGCTGTGCACTTTCCCCAGGTTCTTTCAAGCCACATCTGTCATATCTGCACTCCACAGCTGCTCTGGCCTGGTGTCACACATCCAAAATGAAATGAAAGAAACTCCTTTAACAAATCCAATATCGGTTGTGCCCTGCTGCCTGTGGTATGGGGCTGAGCTGTGCCTGATTGCAGATCTAATCTCACCCTGATACCTGAGGAGCAATAATGACACTGCTCCATTTGGTCCTGCCCAGGGAAGCTGAGGGATCTTTTTAGCTGAATGAAATATTAGCTAAATTAAATATTAGCACTTCTTGGGCTTTCTACAGCCCAAGATGATGTTTTGGAAGGCAAACAGAAATTCAGTTACAAGGTGACATCTGCAGACCCCAGCTCTTGGCCTGGGCTCTTCAGCACATTCAGGAGTTGTCATCTCTGGTTTTTAACAGAGCTCAGGAGGCACAGACAAACCTCTGCTTGGAGGAAATTTCCGCTTTTTAATGTCACAGGACCTTTCTTACTTTAGTGCTAAACTGTGGTATTTCTCTTTGAATCTTCCCTGAAGTAGGTCTGTGATGTTCCCCATTGCTGTGCTGAGGGCTGGATGTGTAATTAGTGACTTGTATGACTCCCAAAAGCTGCAGACTAAACCTTAATCCAACCTTCACATTGATCACCCTGCCACATCATTTGAAAACACTTATGATCAAGGAACTGCAATTCTCCGAGCCAGTTCCACATTGGAGATGACTTTTACTGGGGAGATGGGATGTTAAAAAAAAAATTAAACCGGTCCTCATTAGAAACTGGAGACATAAAAGTCTCCAGAGCCAGACTGTGAGTGCCGCTGCAGAGCTGTTTATGCAGCTATTTATGCAGGGAATAGCCCCCCTGGGATGGGCTATTTGCTGTTGCTTCTGCTCAAAGACCCCGCACCGCGATGCCAGTGCTGGAACCAGGGGTTTGGGTTCCTGCAGGAACGAGTCCTAATGATGGCAAAGTGCTGCCTTTCCCTCTCTGGAGGGTGCAGGGGTTGTCACACTGCCTCTGTCTCACTCGTGTTGCCCCGGGGCATGGGAAATGGGAAATGGGATATAAACAAAGCCAAAGCGAATGCAGAACCTCTGACCTATCTGTAAATGTTTCTTCTGGGGCTATTTGTTTCTGTAATTCCTCAGAGCACGTTGGGGGAGGCATATTGATTGCTGCCTGGGTTATCTTATCCCTGTCCTTTCAGTGAAATGGAGCTCCTTTTTCTTTCTGAAGGGTTTTGGGGATGAACTGAGGAGCTGCAACTCAGCTTCTGTTTGTCTCCAGCCAAATAACTCCACATTCACTCTGTCGCTGTCAGGACCACCAGGTCCTTTCCTGCAGGGGGAAAAATCAGGGCCCAGCCTGTCCCTGTCCATGGGGTGTAGCTGTTCCAAGTAGAGGGGCTTTGCTGAACTCAGGACATTCCTGCTGGCCCCTTTCTCCAGAGAATTGACACCTCTCGGCAAAGCCCAGCATTCCTTCCCTTCCCTTCCCTTCCCTTCCCTTCCCTTCCCCTGTCCTCTTCTGGAATCTCATTGAAATGCACAGGAGTGAAAACAGCAGCACATTGAAACAAGTACATTTAAAACACCTTTTTAAAGAGCTTTTGTGCCTTGGTTGGCATCTGCTGTTGGTGTTTTGGGGAAACCACTCCACGTGCACCATCCCCTCCACACACAGGGTCACATTTCCTGTGTGACCCACCTGCTGCAGGTGAAACCCAATTAACCCAATTAAGGGCCTCATGCAAGCAGCTCTGCTGGTTCTTTGCCTGGAGAGAAGGGTGTGGTTGTGCTCAGGGTCAGAACTGGGAGTTCTGTTCCCGAAGATGTTTACCCCTTAGGATGGGAATGCTGTTGTGGAACCATGCCTCTCTGATCAGTGAGTTTTCTCTAAGCCAGCTCTAATTGTCTTATCTAGAGCAGGATCTTTCCCTCCTCACTTCCAGGGGTATTTTTAGACTAGTTGGTAAGTCAGTGCTATGCCAGGACCCCTGAAAAGCTCTAGGCTTGGAGAGTCTAGAGGGAAGGGGGATGGGATATGCCTTGTGAAGGGGCTGACAGCTCTTCTGAGGTGCTTAGATCTATTCCATACTAATGAGAGTTTCTTATCTGACTGAATTGCAACTTTGCTTAACTGCTGTCCTCTTTTGAAAACCTATGTGTTAAATTACTGTGAGACAATAGTTCCTAAAAGGCATTCCCCTAACCTTAGTTTCTTTACTAAATTGGATGAATCTAGTGAAATGTCTCTGAGAAACAAATCTTTTCTAAGCCTGCACTCTATTCTTCTTAACCTCTCTGCCCTAAACAATTTCTGAGACAAGATGAATGCCAGCCTGTGATGATCATTGTACATATATTCCACTTAAGCATTCACTTGGCTGATAGCCTGGAATAAGTCACTGTTGGGGGTTAAACAACTTCTGGGACTATAGATGGGACCTCATTATGCAAAGTGAGGAGAGTTATCATTGCTGGAAGCAGCTGTGTTCACTCTACAGAAAGTACAAGAGCTGAGGTTACCTGCTGTTGGAACCTCTCAGCTGAAGTCTGAAACAAGTGGGGTAACCTCTTTCCCACGGGGACCATCCACACTTTGTCTTGGTTTTGCTAATTTAGGATACCATTTTCTGCTAGGAAATGTAGGAAAGGAAAGTTTCCACTCCCTGTAAGGATTATGTCGTTGCCTTGAGATGCTTTGAATTACAAATGCTACCTTAAACCTGGTCAGGACTAAGGCACTGCTGAGAGCCACAGCAAGGCTTTGACAAACCTTTCAGATCAGAGGCTTCCCATTTGAATTTCAGATGTGCCCAAGGCTCTGGAGCACCAGAAGGCAGTGCCTAAACACATGAGGTGAATGATCCTGCCTTTGTACTTCTCTGGGATAACCAGCATGGCTGTTTCCCTAGGAGTGTGTTCCTGAAGTGATCTCCACCTCCCAGTGTACTCTCCTTACCTGGTATAATTGAACCAGCTTTGGACATTCTCATCTCTTTTAGGAGTGTTCTGAACTGAAACTTTCTTTGGATTCAGGATCCAGGGCTTTAGCAGACCCTGCTATGGGCTGTCAACAAAGATTTGCTGGAAAATAATAGAACCAAGAAAATCAACCAAAAGCAGTTGTTCTATTAATTAATTAAATAATATTACTAGATTTTTTTTTTTTTTTTTTGCTGATAAGTTCCTTTCCAAAGGCAGATAAAAAGTGTGCCTAGCCAAGTTTATCCTCAAGTGGGACTGGGAGAGAAATCTGGATTGTTGGTTTGGACTTCCACAGTGAGGGGGAGCTGCTTTGTCATTTTCAAAGAACCACAAAATGATTAAAGATTCTAAACTTTTATGCTGCATATTTAAGTGACTGTGTCCTAGAAAAATCAAGTAACTTCTTTACCAACTAACTTCTTTTTGGACCCATTTGGAATGCTGAGGTCTACAGGATGGATTTTGAAATCTCAGTGAAATGCATAAAGTCAGCTTAGATTAAGAATTTAACTCACCTGTACTGCGAGCTTAGAGTTGGCTGGGATGAATAATGAAGTGATTGGATCACTCTTCCCACACAACAAATGACACTCTCATGTCTGTGCTGGGAATTCAAAGTGGAATAGGAAACTTTGGAAAAGGAAAAAAAGGAAACTTTTTTAGCTGAGCTTTGGTCTGCTCTGACTCTCTGCATTTCTCTGTGAGCTGTCTTCCTTCTGAATTAATTTGAATTCCCAGTAGATCTCCAAGCTGGTGGGGTTGTGGCATCCTGGGCTTGCTTTCAGATATCCACGTGTCAGATTAAGCTCTTTTCTGACCCAGAGATGAGAGGTGTTTTAAAAACTTTTATTCTATTTTCAGTCTCATGAGAAGGGTGAGACAATACAGATGTTATAATCCACACCATCACAATCAGAAGCCAACTATTTCCTAGTTACAATACATTATAAGCATTTCTTGGCCTATCAGCTTTTGCTACACCATGTTGTAAATGCCTTAAAGCCAATTATCTAAAATTACCCCTTGTGGGTCCCGCTACAATGCATTTTTCATAGTTCTGTTTCTCTGAAGTATCTAGTCTTATTGGTAAGGCCATCCTTTGAAACTTGTTTCTAGTTCCATTTCTCTCTCTCCCATGTTGTAGTTACTGTGTTGGGCTGCTCTTTCCTCCTCTGCATGCAGAACAAGCCCTGAAAAGCCATTGATCAAATGCTTCCAAACAGTGCCAGATTCTCTCAGGACTGGTATGGAGCAGAATGTCACTGTGTGCTCAGGGCTTTGCTCATAAACATGCTGAACTGTGTGCTGGAAATGGAGGATTCATTCACTGAATGGATGGATTGCTCACTGCCTGCAATAAATAGAGATGTGGAGGGTGCTGCCAGGACCCTCCAAAGGGTTGGGTAGCATCAGGGATCTTTCCCTGCAAATGCTGGGACTCTCCTGCAGATGGAGTGGCTGCCAGGGCTGTTCTGTTTTCCACCCCCAATGGGATCCTTCTGCAAGTCCTCCTCAGCCTATCCTTGCTTCAGGGCAAAACCCTGTTTGATCAAGATGTCCTTTACCCTTCTAGGACCCTACAGAGGTTGCTACCTGCTTCTCACCTGTCCCTGGAGCTGCTGCATAAGTGAAATCATCAAGTTGTTCTTTCAAAGTGTTCCCCCATTTCACTTTAATACTTCAAAGAATTACTGGACCTCGTAATATTGATCTATTCACTTCCTATCCTTTTACAGCTGCCTATATAATTTCTCATCCTTAAATCTGACAACTGTGTCCCCAAGATGACTGTTCTTAATGTTTAAATGATTGTTACCTTCCATCAAAACAATCTAGCATTAAAACTGGAAATACAGTGCAAAAGCAGTAAAATAGTGTGTCTATGGATTAATTTCTGACTACCCTCTCAGTATAAAACCAATGTCTGGAATATAACTTAATTTTAAACTAAAAGTAGATCAAAGCTCTCTAAGCAGGAACAAGAAATCACCTGGAAATAGTGCAGCTATAAGGAAAAGTGCCCAAATTTTGTACATTTCATGTATCTGAAACGGCATTGAAAGAATTATTTCAGAAAGGAGAGGTTTATGCTTTTATGTGGATATCAAAGACAGAGGATTCCAAGAGTGCTAGAAAGAGCAATTAATGCACCAGGTTTTTCAGTAATGCCATTACTTCTCTGTTGAGCAAGACAGTGTTTAAACATTATTTTAAATTTTTTTAGTGGATCTCTGTTTCTGTGCTAAAGCATTGCATATTATTTGGGGATACAACTCCTTATAAATGCAAAGAAAATTTCCCATCTCCCTCTCCTGCCTGCTCTGCAGACCACCAAAGAAACTACTAATGCAATTTTAATTTATAGCTCTACCTTTTCCTCAAGCACTGGGACAAAGATTCCCTAAAGTGCTTTAGCACAGAGGTCAGGCTGCATTTCTAGCAGAGCTGTGAGGAGTCTGTGCTCTGTAATATAAACCCCACACTCTCCATCTCCACAGCCTAATCCAGCTGGGAAGCTGCTGCTTTGGGAGGATGTGCACGTGGCAGCTGTGCACATCACATCTTCATAGGAGTGGTAGATGCTTTGGACAGCCAAATTTCCAATTTTTCCCTGTTGCAATGTCCTTTTCCTGCAGAACCATCCCCCCCCACATGGGAGGTGCCTTAACAAGCCAAACTGCCTGCCACGACAAGGTGCCCTCTGCCAGGGCTGTGCTCCACGTGAAACTCTCACAGCCTCTCTCCCTCCATCTATTAAGAGCTGCAGCCTCTCCCAGTGCTCTTCCCAGAGTTTCTGGCTTTTGGCTTGACATGTTTGTCCATTTCTTTGTTAGCTCACCCCGCAGAGATGCCCTGATCCAGCCTTGGCTGTTTGCTCAGGCTTCTCAGAGCAAATGTCAAGTGGCTTGGAACTGGCTGTCTTTTAAATAATGGTAGCACAGGCGTGAAAATCAAATGCAGCAGCTTTTGAATCTGGGCAGCTTCCTGAGTATGAGCTTCTAAATTTCTGTGCTCTGAGGCAGGTGCTTTTTAGTAGTGTTCCTGTTTAGCTGCTAGTCAAATCTCCAGACAGTTATGTGATAAATACCTGCCTCTCCTGCATCTATCATCCCAAATATGCTTGGATTGTTTGCTTGTGCAGATGGAGCGTGTTGGGTGTTTGCATTTGGTTCAGACCACTTATGTTACTTGTCTGATGCTTATATTCTATGCAAAGAAATGAGATTTGAACCATTTGTATTTCCATGGTACCTTCTCCCAATTCCTTCTTTTCCTCCCTCTTTTCTTTCCAAGATGCATGACCTCTATACACTTCCATTTTCCCTCTGTTTTCACCCCATTCCACCAAAGGTGCACCACCTGTGCAGACAAATGTTTCAAGGACAGAAAAGTAAGGTACTGTAATTCACAATTTTAAATGGAATTCATTGCAATGTCTGGAGAATCGCTTACTGAGATGTCTTTCTTCAGATTAAGATGAACTTTTAGTGAACAATCTGGAATGTATCTGGCTCACCCAGTGGGGCCAGGTGTTCCAGTAACACAGAGATTTTGGAAACAGGAAGTGCTGAGACAATAGTGGGAGTTGTTCACTGCGAGGCAGTCACAAAAAGTGTAACTTTGTTATCAGGCCTGTTACTTACAATGTTATATAAACCCTTTTTTTAAGTGCATAATGATTTTGGGAGCTTAAACTCACACCATGCTGAGTTTACAAACAATCTTTTGATTAATCTCTTTCAGGCAAAGCACTGATAGGTAAAGCTGAGAAACATGCAACAGGCAGATCTCAGATTTAGGACTGATGGTCTAAAATCTGTCAGGGCAGGAAGGTGCCCTGTTTGTGCTGCCCTCTTGCACCATAAACACAGTGCTCAACTTTTCCAGAGGAGGGCTCAGTGGTTATTTCTATAATACAAAGAAGAATGAATTTTACAGGATCTTCCTTACAACAAAAAGGAGTTCACTGAGATTTATCAAATGTCAGGTGAGTAATTCAGCTTGGAAAAGCTGGTTCAGAAGGCTGCAGCTTTGAAGCAGAGAGTCAGTGTGCCAAAGACAGTTCTGCTGGCAGATTTCAGTGACCCTGCCTGAAACTTCAGCTACTGGTGGCCACTGAAGTTCTGCAGGGATCAAACTCTGCCTGCATGAGACCTTTGCAGTGTGGCAGAGAAAGCCAACTTCAGAAAAGCTCCTCCACTTGCCACCTACTCTCCTTTTCCACTGCTACAACTTACCTGGCAGGGTTTCCAGGGGAGCAGTGTAACAGGGTTGTGCACACAGCAGCACTATCAGGGCTCTTTTCCCACTGCAGGGCTTTTTTTGCACCCCATTTTGGCATCCTGGCTCACCCTGCAAGGGCAGACCCTGAATCTCAGTCACCCACCTGTCTGAACTACTGAGAGCTCCTGCAAAGTTCTCCTTAGGGCAGATTGGCAAAATAAAATCCTCTCTCATCTCTCAGCTAACTTACAGACATCGTGTTGTTGGGGCTGCCCTGCTGTTGTCAATCTTGTTGGAAGCAAAACATGAAAAATTGTTCTTTGCTTTGCTGCTGAGGGGGCTGCAGGATAGAAAAGGGCAATTCAGCAGCTTGTCTCCTGCCTTCCATGTGTAACCTGCCTCCTGGAAAGCTGCTGGAAGTGTCAGAGTGGTGCTAAACCATTATTCTCAACCATTATTTTTTCCTTGTGCTGGCGGTAGGAGAAGCTTTTGCAAGAAACTGCCACTTGAGCCTTCAGTTTGCAAAAACAGAAATACCTTTATAGAAGGTATATAAAAACCTTTATATGAGGAGGGAAGGGAACCTGCACTCACTTTCTGATGAGAGAAATTTGCCCCTCCAGCAGCCTTGCCTGGGCTCTTATAACAAGATAATTATTTCAGTGCTGTACTTCAGTTATGGCCGCTTGCTGCCTCTTCAGATTTTATCTTCTTGCTTTTGTATTTTTTCCCTATCACTCTTTAACGTGTTAGAGAAGATTTTAATTTCTTCGTTAGCCTGGGAATGAGGAATGGCACAGAAGGAGCTGGTAGCAGAGAGGAAAACAGGGCTGTGGTCACATCTTTAATCAGATGAGTTTCAGGTGCTAAGCAGTAATGTGGTGTCAAAATACCAAGCAGTGAAGCATTAGGCTGATGTATCTCAATTTGTTTCAATCCTCTGGAAGCTGAAAGGAAATCCCCTACTACTTCAGATCCCATAATGAAATAATGGCATTCTTCTCTTCTGCCTCCCTCCCTGCTCCCTGGGGGAGAGATCATGCAGGATTTAGATAACCTTCATTCACGTGGCATAATGATATTGTAAGGGAGAAGATTTTTAAAACAAGCAGCAGACAGGCCTGGGATCAGGCTCAGCTCACTCTCCTTGTGGTTGATGGGTTGGGAGGATGGTTCTGTTTTTGGAGAACTGCTCCCCATTTCTGCTGCTTTCCCTACTCAGTTCAGCTCCCTCAAGGCCTGTGATGTCCATTTTCTCCCATCCCCTTGGTTCCTGGCTTCTGAGTGACTGAAATATGGAGGAAGAGAGAGAAGAGCAGCATGATTGGGTGACCTGACAGGCTCCCAGCCCGAGGAGCTGTGTGAGAGCCCTGAGCTCTGTTCCTCTGTGTGACCATTCCTTCCTGGACACTTGCTCCAAGTCCTCCTAGACACTTGCTCCCCGACCTGACTGTTCAGCACATGAGATGCCCTTCTCTCACAGCCTGTTCTCTCTTCTGCTTCCCTGGGATGTGGCCAGGAAGGAAAAACAGGCTCTCCTGGGTTTTTGAGGCTGGCAGATGAGTCTGTAGCCTGCAGTGCTCTGGGCAAGAAGAAGTTCCTTTTGATTAAAGCTGGGCTGTGTTGGTAAACCAGCAATGGATGAGGGACAGCTTGAAACACTTGGATCCTCCAGGACTAGATAAGCATAAGTGAGTATTTAGAATTAGCAAAACTGCAAGGATCAAAGCAATCTCCTGGATGGATAACTAGATCAAAGGAGAGACTTTAAAAGGAGAAAACATGGATGTTAAGTTCTCCATCTACACTATAAATACAAGATGCCAGCGGTAAAGAGGATATAGGAATAAAGGGAGATTTTGCACATTTCTCAGCAGGAAATAATTTAGTGTCTGACTAGTTTGATTTTAAATTATGATAAAATAACAGGCACAAAACTCCAGCACAAACAAGGTTCTCCTTCTAAAAGCTAAGGCTGAATCCTTATTAGGATATAGGATAACATCATAACTTCATCCATAAATTTACATAAAAGAGCAATATTATGTTTCTGCTTGAAGAACAGAAGTTACCTGACCACACAACAAACTGCAACATAACCACAAATCTATCAAGGAGTGTTACTTGGTCTCCATTTAAATCACTCCCTGACATCCAGATAGAATCAGAGAATACAGATTTCTCTCCAAGCACAAGGGGCCTAGCAAAGCACACAACAGATTGGAAACGTGACTGCTGCTTGTTTTGTGTGTGGCTGTTCAAAGAATGTGACATTCTAGATGAGAAATCAAGATGAGAATCTGCCAGGTTTGCCTTATCATTCCAAGGGGAAGATGCTGGCTTTTAATATTGGTTGGTCTTATTTGGAGCAGCCTGTGGATGTGGTTGTCCTGCTTGTGGATTGCCTGTGATGTGAGCAGGGTGTTTGTCCTGCTTGTGGGTTGCCTGTGATCCTTTGAGCAGGGTGGAACTGTTATGAGAGCTGAGCTGCAGCCTCAGAACAGGAGTGTTTGCAGAGTCCTTGTGCTGTGGAATGAATTCTCCTGTCATATCCTGGGGGATTGAACTCCCACGCTGACATGTGCTTCCTGCTGCAAGGAGTGCTAATGAACAAATACTTCTGCAGTTAAATGAGGTGTTTCAGAGGGTTGTAAAAGCAGCTTTCTGGGAGGAGAAAATGAGCTGAGCAGTGCTTTGTGCAAGAAGGAAGTGCAAATTGTACATGTCTGCATGCTCAGCCTGTCACCCTTACCTCACTGTGTGTGGATCTGGGGGTATTTAAAGGATTAGGCAACTCTGAGGATCCCAGTGTTGGACTGGACTGGAGGTTCTTCCCTAAAATCCTTTTGTCAATCTGACCCCTCAGGCCTATCCCATACTGATGTGAAAATCCCCTGACAGTGAAATATGGAAGAGCTGGGTGTTAGGAATAAGATTGACTTAACTTTTGTGAAGAGGCACTTAGAACAGCATTAATGTTACCTCTTGCTACAACTGAGCTCTCTGCCTGAGGCTTTCCTTCATTACACTTTGGATGGGAGACAGGAAAAAAGCATCCAAAAGAACAGCCAGCACTGCCGTGCTTGGCTCCTCTTCTTTTCTGAGCAGATAAAGCTGTGAGGAAAGAAAACATCTTTTATTGTGCTCTGCTCTTTCTCCAGATTCTGTGATCAGTTAACTGCCAAGCACTTTCCAATCCAACCAAATCAATTTGCAAACTTTCACTAATACTATCAGGTAATCTGCAAGCTGTTTGCTCCCTGCCTTCTTGGAAGGGCCATTAATACACAGGATAATGGATACCTCAGGGAAAGCAGACATTAAGTTTAATTATTAATGTTTACAGAGGCCTTGAGGCAACTGAGTGCATTTACCTCCATGAGGATATTGAAATTGCATTACTGTAATTTCAGCTATCTCCCCATAGCTGGCAATCAGAGTTGGGCTGGAGCCTGGCTCCAGATGAGCTGTTCTTAGCCTGGATTGCAATAAATAAAGTGTTCCTGGGAATTGCTGGGCTTCCCATGCTGTCCTGTTAGTTTGTGCTGATGCTGAGGGAGGCATGTGGGACTAATCCCTCCTGACAGGCTCCTGGGGTCTCTGCTGGATGTGCTGTGTGTGGGCTGTGGGTGCTGAGTGCAGGGGGATCAGGCTGGTGTCACGTGAAGTAATGATCCTGCTCTGTCTTCTGAGGACACCACAGAGAGTTTGTACAACCCCCAGAGAGCCTCTGTGAGTGGAAAGGATGGATCCTAAAGGGACATGCAACCCAAAGCCCAGCCCTGGTCTTCAGCCAGCCAAGGAGAGGGTATTCACTGGAGATACCTCACAGACATGGTGAATTCAGGACAGCCTTAATCCAGTCAGGGTCTGGGATATGGATGGATCAGGCTCCACCTATAAACCTGAGAAGTTGGGATTTTGGTTGGCAGGTCTTGGGGAGCAGTGTGCATGCTTTACCTCTGCAGCTCACAAATTAATTGTGTGTGTTCCTTGAAGAGCCTCCCCTTTTCATAGGTTTGCCTCTAACTTTTCTTCCCTTCTTTCTGCACATTCTGCAGTTTGACCATTCCCTCCAGAAGCCCTGGCTCCTCTTTGTCCCATACCCAGTGTGTGTTCCCTGTTCTCTCAGCCCATGTGTCTGCTGCCTCTGAGGTTTCCCTTCTGTGCTGATTTTGTCCCATTTTCTCTGCAGTCTGTTTTCCTGTAGAGATTTCTCCTGTTCCAGGGCCAAGCTACATCTGTTTGGGGTCAGAGTGCTGGGCTGGGGCTGACCCTACTGCTGCTTCAGGACAACACTGATCACATCCTTGTGCTGGGACAGTCCTGGGACATGTGGGCACAAAGGCTTTAGCACAGGCATCCTCACATGCCAGGGAAAACTGGGTTGGGTATAAGTCACATTTGTTGGCCCCAACTCCCGTGTTTGGAAAAATTTTTACCAAGTACTGGAATGTTTAAAATAGCATTAAACAAACCTTCCCTTCAATTTATGAGCGTTCATGCCTAAAGAGTCTGCTTGGGAAATGTGTTTAATTCCTAAAGCCATTGTTTTCCACTCAGAACCTCTTCACTTTGGACAGGTGAACAGCTATGCTGAGCTGCTTGTTCTTTATCCAGTCTCCTCAAGATAGGTCTTATCTGGCTGCAAGGTGTAATTTGTTTGAAACTGTCCTCACTCATCAATCCCAACGATGTTAGCTCAGTGCTTAAGCCAGTCCTTTTATTAAGTTCCAGGGGTTTTGTATTCCACAATCCAATTGTGCATTATTGATAAAGTCTTGAGCAGGGGATTACTTGAGCCATGAGCTTTCTGGCACATTAGTCATACCTGAGCTGTGTTTTTCAGAGGGAGCTGCTCTCCTCTTCAGGCCTGCCTGGCTCTCCTGCTCCTCTGGAGCTCAGGGCTTCCTGACTCTAGGCAGAACTGCAGGATCACAGCAGGGAGGTGACAGTGACAACAGGACAAGCAGAGCTGTGGCCTTGCTGATGAGTGCTGCAGTGCCACAGCAACCCCCAGCAAGAAGAGCAGAGCAGCTGCAGTGACAAGGACAGGGCCTGGAATCACTCTCCAAGTCCACAGTGCCAGGGCAGGTCTGGGATTGTGGAAGGGGCTCACAGCTGCTCTGTGAGTCAGAAAGAGTGAGCTGAAGAAGAGGAGCTGATAAGAGTTGCCTCTGCCCCTGAAAGGAGTTCCACCAAGGCTGTTGGTGTGGAAACTGAGGAGAAGAAGAGATAAACGAGGGGCCTGCAGTTAGATTTTGGCAGAAAACTGTTGCTGCAGGCCCCCAGCTGGGTAATAATTAGCATTGACTCCATGATACAGAAGGCTGATCAATTGCTTTATTATATCATCTTATAGTATATTTTATTATACTTATATTACACTAGATTACAGTAGCAAGAGCTCCCACAAACTACCAACTGGAAAACTGTGACTTTATCTCCTGAGAGACCCAACACAGCTAATCCAAAACCCATCAGTGAATCCAAACACCAGCACCAGAATCCAATCAAGCAATCTCCTTGGGTAAAAAATCTCCAAACACATTCCACATGGGCACAACAAGGAGCAGAGATAAGAATTGTTTTGATTCTCTTCTCTCACAGCTTCTCTCAGGAAAAATCCTGAGAAAGCCTGTGCCTGCTCTCTGTGGCCAGAGAGCTGCTGCCACAGAAACAGTGGTGGAGACCACCTTGCTTCAATGAACATTATGTTGATTTATTGTGGCCAATGAATAGGCATAAACTTTGTGAGAGGGTATAAAAAGACAGCATGCTGCTGAAATAAAGAGAAGCCTTCTTAAATCCATGGTGTTCTTCAGTTTGTTATGCTTTCTCAACAACAACACAGGATCATGCTGGGAAGTGACACCAGCAGGTCAGGATCAGCAAGGGACATGGCCAGGCAGGGGCACTGCTGCTGGATCCATGGTGGCACCACAGCAGTCCCTGGGGTGGCAGCCATCCCGCAGGGCGGGGAGGGGTGCCAGGTCACTGCTGTGCTGCAGAGCACCAAAGACAGCTCATCCCTTTTCTGTGGCTGGGCTGAGGTGGCTTGGAGAGAGGAGAAAGGAGAAAGGAGGGCAGGGATGTGCTGCAGGAGCCTGCAGGGCCACAGGTCTGTGCCAAGGTGTGGAAATCTACCTGGAGCTGTGGAGGAATCCTAAAAGTTCCTGTGTGGGGAGGATTGCAAGGTCTTTGATGCACTCAAGGCTCTGATGTGTGACTCTTAAATGACACATTTTCCCTATGGATGGGCAGGCTTTGGAGTCTTGGAATCGCTGTGATTTTCACACATCAGTTATTTATAAGTCTAAGAAAATGGGAAAACAGATCTTTTCCTCCCAGATTTCAGCAAAATGACCATAAAGGTATTGAAACTAGTGAGAGCCTTAATCTGCCAGCATGACTGGAAGGTGTGTGTGGGCTGGTTAAAACCAGACTATGTGCAGCTTTACACATTCCCAGCAGGGCAGGGCACATCCTTCTGGAATCATCTTCACAAGCACAGCTCTGCCATTACAGACTTGCTCATGAAACAGCACCAGCCAGAAAATGGAAACCAAATTAAAGCACTTGTTGTCTTTGTTGCAGAAGAAAAGAGACCTTTCTTTCTGCCACAAATTTATGTTTTGGGTTTTCCATGACTACTTGATATATTTTTTAACCACTGTAGAACTGCCAGAAACAAGGTATTTACAACCCCACTGTGCAACTCAAAATAGACTTGGAGCTAGTTGGTTCTTTCCTCTGAGGCTTTCTTAGCGTGGTTTGCAAAACTGTGCAATGAAGTGTGACCTGTGCTGGCTGGTTTTGCTTTCCCTGACTCGTGTATCATCAGTTGGGCAGGACAGTGATGATGGAGGGATGGTGCTCAGAGGATGTGCTCCTGCAGGGGATGTTAAAGCATGTTTTACAGTCACACTCCCCATCCTCTTCATGTTTCTTGTCACACACTCATTGCTGCAGCATTGCCTTCCAGACACACCATAAAGGCTGGAATAAAAATGTCCCCTCTGTTTTTCCTTCAGGCTCTCTCCTCTCCTGTTGGTGAAATAAAATAATTTAAAAATTGCATTCTTCTGTGCAATGTGTCAATGGGCAGGATCAAGGCACAGCTTCTTTTTAGAAACTTTGGGGAAGGGTGGGGTTGGTGCGACAGGAGAGCTTCCCATTTCACCTGGGGGGCACCTTCTGAGATGGTCAACCAGAGCTGTGCCCTGTGGACTGAGAGTGTGTCCTGCATGTGTGGCTGAGCCCCAGAGAGTGGGATTCACAGGGCTGAGAGTGCTGTCTGGTCCCACACCACACCACACCCCACCCTGGCTGCCCAGTCTGGGGGCTGGATCCCAGCTGCCCCACCTGTTCTCCATGAACCTCTGCATTTGAAACTCTTGCAGATGCCCTGGGAGCTTCTGGAGCCTTTATTAGCTGGAGCTTTGACAGGCTGACATTGCTGTCACAATTCACATGCTAAAAGGCCTTTTACTCCCCCTCCCTGCCCAGCCTCTGTTATAGAGGGCTGGTTTTATAAACCTTATTAGAGGCTCGTCTTGCAAAGCCCTTGGGGGCTATTTGGCTTGATAAAACACCATATAAATTGGAGTGGCTGTTGATTTTGGAGCCCTTCTTACGAGACAATTGTGTTTCCAATTAGGGATTTCCTTCTCTTACATGCACAACATGGTTTTTTTTCCTTTGCAAGATGGCTTAAAATGCCTGCCATGTGCTGATAAGCTCTGTGCTAGACCTTTTGTCTTCTCCTGCTGCATGTGTGCAGGCCAACGTGCACAATGGTGAGGTAGATACAACTCCCCAAATCCACTGCCAGTCATAAAAAAGCTGATCCAGGACAGTGCTTGTTCTCTCTCCCCAGGAGCTGTGGGGATGTACAGAAAATTCAGTAATTCAGATGCTTGTTGAACACTGCCAAATGTGGAATTATTTGGTTTATAGATGGCCTCAGGAGGCTGAGAAGGTAGATTAGCAAGGCAGGAGTGCTGGCAGAGGGAAATGCCAGCTGGCTGTTGTGGGCATGGGGTCTCCTTGGGAAGAGGCCTGGCCATGGGGAGGATCCCACAGAGCCAGGGGAGCAGGAGTGAGGGACAGGAGGCACTGAAAGGCTCCCAGGCCAGTTCAACCCTCGTCAGAAATAACTGCAGGGTCACAGTGAGATTTCTGCTTGCCCTTTCTTTACTTCTCTTTGCCTCCTCATTTCCATCATGAATTACACTTGATCATAATGGGGTTGCAGAGTTCCCCCATCCCCTCACCACAAAAAGGTACAAGAGAAATAAAAAAAGCCAAGCTTATCAGAGGATATAATCTACAACTGCCCAGGAAGCAGGCCTTGCTGATGCTTGCAGATTTTGAAGGGTGGAGGAGAGGTGGGTAATGCTCTGATCCTTTTTAAAAAAGAGCAGGAGATATAAAGTTTACTCTGGAGTCTGTAACATGCTCCAGCACTCCTGTCCTCTGGTAGTGGCCTGTGCTAAAAGCACATCAATAAAATTGCTGATGCTGCTGGTAAGTAACAAGATAATTACCAAGGATGGGGAGGGGAACAGAACTAAAAATCTGAAATGGTAGTTAATGCCTTCCCCATTAAGTTACCAGCCTTAAATACATGGCTTACTGCATCTCTAACTTTCACTGCTATAAAATGGTACAAATTGCAAACTTAAGAGATCATTAGAAAAATACACAACGGATTTATCTTCATGAATAAAAATGATGCAGCACAGAGCTTTTTCTTTTGTGGGTAGGAAGATGCAAGTCAAGACAAGAAGGACCCTGTTCCCAGATAGTGTTTAAGAGCAGCAAATCCAAAGGTTTGTGCTGTCTGTGTGGTTAAAGCTTTGTCTTAACCTCCTTGATGTAAATAGTTCTTAAGATAAAAGATGAAGTTCTTCCGAGAATATTTTGCCGTTCCCTGGTGACAAATCAAGGAAATGTTTTGTGCTGATTAAGTCACTGTCAGCAGGTCAGCCATCTCGGGGAATTGATTTAGAAGCCTCTTAAATAAATCACCTCTTCTTCTCACCCCTGCCCATCCCTCAGTCACCTCTGTACCTGCCCTGGAGGTGCTGATGGGGCTCTGAGGGCTGTAACCTCTGCTGTGACCCTCCTCTCACCTCTGGGCAGGAGCTGCTGTCTCCCAGCTCCACTGCAGAGCAGCTCCTGCAGAAGGAAAAGGGAACAAAATGTGTTCCCATAGCAGACGTCTGGGTTTTTCTGCCCTTATGTTACTTGTGGCTGTTCAGGTTTCACACTGCATCCAAGTTTCTGATGCAGTGAAACTGTGCAGGTTCTCATTCCAGAATGGTTGGAAAAGTATCCTGGTTATCCTTGGAGTGTCTTGCTCTCCCTAGCACGTCTGGAAGCCAAGTGCCTCACTTCTGTGCCTTATTTCCTCTCTGCTAGTGACAGAATGTGCATGAGCCCCACGTGTGCTCAGCTGGGCTGTCTGCAGGATGGCTCTTCCAGGTTGGAATTTCACAGCTACCCTGGGCCTGGCTGCCCTGCTTGTGACTCCTGGGCTGTGCTTCTCTTCCTGTCATCCCAGGGCAGGCACAGCAAGCATTTGCTGGCAGTAAAATCCCCCTGGCTCCTGACAAAGGACACTTAGAGCTTCAGTCTTAAGGCTGAGGGGGATGTGCAGTCACCTACAGTGACCTCAGGCAGCATCAGGAGAGGGAAGGGTGAAGAAAGGACTGTGCCAGAGACCTGGGGGATTTTATTACAGGACATTAACCAAGCATAAATTCTTTTATCATCATTAACGTTTTCAGTCCAAAGCTGATCAGACCCAGGAGCTTTAGACCAGATCAGGGCTCTGGATCATCTGGCCATTACAGCTTTTGATACTGAGCCAACTTCATCCTATCTCTTTGGCTAACAAGAATCTGAGAGGCTTTTGCTCTGTTTTCAAAGCGGATGAGATGTGTCACCGGTGCTCCAGCTTTCCTTTTCTCCCATTTCCTAAACCAATAAATATTTCTCATAGATGGGCCTAATGGTCTAAGCATAACCTGGCAGCTCATGAAATATTTCCTTGCTTTAATCAGAATCCTGAAGCAAACAAGGAGGGAAATAAAAAGCCAATAATATGCTTGGTTGTGTGCACAAAAGTAGAATGAAATATATGAAGCTGGTAATGGCTCTGCTGTCACATCTTAAAAACATTTGCTTTGACTTGCATAAGTGTCAATTCAGCTTGCACTTGACACATTATACCATGGATAAAGCTGCTGGCTTTTAAAATCAGGTCTTTAAATGAACGTAGAGATACTCTAAGTAGCTACTCTGTATTGTTGGGTAATGATGTATGTAGCAGAGAAAGCTTTTTTCTCTAAAAGCACAACTTTTAGACTGCAATTTTTTTTCTGCTGTGTCTCTGCATTAGGGAAGGAGCCCAGAAGCTCATCCACCGTCATGATTAAAGGCAGATCTCTTTAGCCAAGGTCACAACAAGCTGGACCTCTTGGCCATTTGCTGGGGAGGTGTGTTCAGCCAGGCTTTCTTCCCAGCTCCTGGGCAGCCTGGCTGGGAGGAGAGCAGAAGAGCTGGGGGCTCTGTCCTGGGGGAATGACTGCAAATCTGTTAAACCTGTTCACTAACAGGTGCTTAGATCTCCTGAAAAGCAAATTTCACTCCCTGCCCCAAGCCCAAGGTCATAGAAATCTGCTATTCTTACCCAGAAATATCTTTTAGTTTCTCCACTGGGATTCAAATTGACCAGCAGCCTCCTACCACCCAGAGAACTTTCTTAACTCTCTCCCCAAGATGACTAAGTCAAACAAAAGCCTCCTGTCTTCATCCTCCACCCTGTCTGCCCTCTTTACCTGCCATCCTCTCATTCTCCACCTTTGCCTACTTTTGGTCCTGAACCTTCTGCACTTCCTTTCTGTCATCAAATCTGACAGATCAACAGAACTTTTCTCACACTGAGGTCACATCTCTCCTGGGCTTGTTCATATTTTTGTGCCAGCCCTTTCTCTGTTATTTCAGCACATGGTAGGCCCAAGATCCCTCCCAAAATGCACCACTGGCCCTTCTCTGGCTGTGCTGCTCATTTCCTTCACAGTTTCACTCTATTTGCCCTCTGCTAAGTTTTTCCTTTATCCCTTCCTAGAACCTTTTAGGTTTTCTAGTCCTCTTCCCATTTCACTCCCTCTGCATAACAAGGAGTGGTCTCTGTGCTGATGCTCTGCTTCTATTTCTGCTTTTGCATTGCTCCTCCCCTCACCTGAGTCCCTCCTGGAGGAACAGTCCTGTTCCAGAGAAGCTCCAGACCTTCATTCCAGCTCCTTCCTGGAGCTTCCACAGCTCCAGACCTTCATTCCAGCACTCCTCTTTGAGCCACCTCTGCTTTCCTTCTCTCTGGGCTGGAGAAATCCTACTAAAGGGCACTCAAGTGCTGTGTCCTTTATGTCCCCACCTGTCAGGGTTGCAGTATCCACATCCATGTGCAGCTGGGTGACTTCTGTACTATCCCAGATCTCCCCTGAGCAAAAACTCCAGGCAGGGAGCTGCAAGTTAATGCACCTTGCTCTGGGCAAGGCAGTTTACCTTACAGCTGCTTCTCACGACTTCACAGCCTCTAATTTTCTTGTCGTACTGCCTTGAACTTTATTTACTCTAGGGACAATTGGAGGAGATGGCTTTGAGTGTTTCTCAAACAGTGAACAGCAAGAGCGGGGCTGGAATGTGTGAATTGCTGAGAGCCTTAAGTGACAGCTGCTGTACTTGTGACCCTTGGGTGAGGAAATTAGAGGCTATGAAACCTCTGGAAAGGCTTCCTGCCACATTATTTACTTTGCCCAAGTTCTCTAAGGCTCACTCAGAATGTGCTCCTGAGCACTGCTCAGTGCTCACATGTTTACAGTGCAATGGAGTTAAAGGCACTTGGGATTTGTCTTGCTGCTGGAAAAGCTGGGTGGGAAGCCAGGCTGCCTTGAAGGATTTTTAAACAGGATTAGAGCTTTTCACACTCGGAGAATAGGAATGGGAGTGCTTTTGCCATGCTGTTGTTTGATCAGTGGGAAGGGGCTGCCATGCCCAGGATTAATTGTTATCCCGCTCGAGGGGCAGCCTCATGACGTATGGGAGGATAAATACATTTGGACTTTTCCAGTGATATTTTTCTCTGTAGACAGCTTTAGGATTTCCAAACTGAGCCCTCTCCTCTCAGAGAGGGCAGCAGTCCCTAGATAAAAAAGGGGGACTGAGTTCAGAGAGGCTTTAAACGGGAATTTTGTCTTCATAATACCAGTCCTCCTCCCTCTGCAGATTTCTGCACCTTCTTGGAGGGCTCCAGGTAACTTTTATCCCTTTCCTGTGGATGGAGAGGATATTTCTCTTCCCAAATCCTGGGGAGGATCTTCTTTTCCTCCATGCTGAGAAATGTCTTTGCACTCAGCATCATGTTCCAGCCTCCTTGGGAAGAAGCTTTCCTTGGGGAATGTGCTGGTAACCAAATTCCAGGGTCAAAGCCCTTTCTGAACATCAAGGTGGTGTTTCAGTCTTTTTCCAAATCAGCCCTGAGGGAGTGAGTTTGGGATATTCCTGGTGCCAGATTTATAAAATACAATCTGGGAGATGGAGGCTGATTCCCTGCCCTGCCAGTGGCTCTGTGACCTTGGATAAGTCCTGATCATAATGGAGGTGGCTGAGATGTGAGTTTGAAATGTTTTTGTCAACAAAAAGTGATTACATAGGCATAGGAAAAATAAATAAATAAGTGATCCAGGAAATTTTGTAATTTTTTTTATGCTACCAGTACCTGGAAGAAAAAAAAAATCAAGGAAACTTGGCTGGAGTCCCTATTCACTTAATCCTTTTCTCCTTGACAAATGCTGCAGATTCTGTATGCTGGAGGATATTCTTCAAGAGAAGCCTGGCTGTTAGTACACTAAGAGGCAATTTAATATTGAATGCACACTGAAGAAGCAGAGCTCTTGACTAGAAAGCAAGCAGGACCAAAAAGGGGATACAAATAAATAGAGCAAGCACCAACCTTTTCCCATGTCTCACCTTAAATTCCCTTTTAAATAAAGGTAAAGCTGATTGCAGCATTTCCTGCTTGAGGAACTCTGCACTTTATCACTGTAGAGATGCAAAACAAGCTGAGCTCTGGAACAATCCTCAGGTGCTCTGCTGTGTTGCTGACATCCCTGTGGCCACGGATCCTCCTCCTCTCAGCACAATCACAGCTGGGTAGGATTTTTGCTGCCCTACAAAGCCAAATGCCTCAGGTTTCTCACGATTTTCTGCTGCCTAATTCATACAGGGATAGCTGGTATTTGCTGTTTTACTTTAGAGCACCTATTTCCTGTGAGATGATTTTCAAACAGGGTGGGGTTTGCAGCACAAATATTGAAGCTGGCTGTGTCAGCTTCAGAGATAAGGGAGCATCTTGGCATTGCTTGGCACGTTGGCATTGCTGAGCTCTGCCTGTCCCAGCCCATGGTGGGAACACAGGTGAACACAGCTCACTCTCATCAGGCAGGATTAGAGCTGATTGTCTTCTACTCTCAGCAGCAGGAGCTCAAAGCTGAGCTGCTTTCAGGGCTGAAGATGTGCTCAGTTCAACAAGTAATGCAAAGCTGAGAACCTGGGGTGTAAGAACGTGCAAGCTGGCTGGGAAAAATTCTGAATTTCAGGGTTTTTCTTGCCTTAGTCCTGACAGCTGTACTAGAGCTACCCACAGATCTCATCTCTGCAGTAGGCAGACAGCACTGAGATGGAGACACCTGATTTTAGTGGATCCCAGGGTGACCCACCCCTGGCTGGGTGCTGGGTTACCCAGAGATGCATTGATTCACACTTCACTCTCCCAGCCAGCACTCACCCTTCCAACTTCTACCAAATTAATTTTGCAAAACCTCCTGAGAGGTATCCAAGGCTGTCCTGACATCCTTTGTCCCTGAAGGGAGCCTTCAGCAGCTCTTGCACAGGACAGGCAGGAGCTGCTTAGCTCCTGAATGACTGAAGCCATGGCTTTGCCACAGAGTGTCTGGGCTTCCCAGAGTCGTGGAGAGGGCTGTGTTTGGCACTTTTGGGCTCTGTGAAGTGCTGGAGAGTTGTGTCCTCTCCAAAGTTGTGTTCCACCACTGCAGAGCCTGAGGGCAGGGGGAGATTTGAGCAGTGCAGGTCATGGTGTGAGGGATGGGGATGGGTTCTGGCTTCTCTGCCACTCAGTGTGACTCTGTGGCACTGCAGCTGCCTCGAGCTTTTCCATCTGTTCCCTGTCCCCTTCGTTGTTAGTCTGTAGCTGAGAAAGGGTGGACAAGCTTGGGGAGACTGGATCAACCTCTGCTTGTGATGGGAATAGGTAGAGAAATGGGTCTCCCCTCCAGAATTCCTTTAGTGCCAGGAAACTCCTGTGAGGACAATGCCTTTCCCTCTCTCCTCCTGCCTGGGAGCAGGAACAAATTGTCCCACCGTGCTCTGTGGGTTTAACTTCATTACAAAAAGTGCTCCTGCTGAAAGCCAATGTCCTTCACAGGTGCTTGGGGAGAAAAATGCCTCTGGAATAGCCCATCTGGTGCGTGGGTTTTGATTAGTTCCCTCTCCCCTCTCCCTGCCCTCATTACTAAGAAATGCCCAGATGCTGTTAACAGTCCATTCCCATAATAACACTGCTGCTTCAGCAGGGGCAGCCTCCAGCACAGGAGAAAGCAAAGAGGCTTTTTTTTCCCTTCCTGTGAACATG
Organism: Ploceus nigricollis; assembly: GCA_013399945.1. Taxonomy (NCBI): domain Eukaryota; kingdom Metazoa; phylum Chordata; class Aves; order Passeriformes; family Ploceidae; genus Ploceus; species Ploceus nigricollis. The sequence continues at coordinate 44,674 of VXBC01013338.1, forward strand.
GAGAAGGAGGAAATCATGTTGCGAGATTGTGTTTGGATGCAGAGGAGGGTTTGGGAAGGGAGCAACAGCCCTGGAGGTGCTGTTCTGTCAGGGTGATGGGCCAGCAGGTTCAGAGCAAAACCACTGAGATAACACCACTGCCTCTGGTCACACACCTGCCCCAGATCAGTGTCCTCTGCCTGCACAGAACTCCCAGCTGTTCTGGGGACATGACATGACCTCTTCCTCAGAGAAATGTAGTGCTGGCCTTGAAAAAAAACAGTTATGTTTGGATCTGGAATAGCAGATATTTGAAAGCCACTTAGATGGGCCAGCAGTGATTTTGAAACTAGCAGAAGTGAAGATATGACTAAGAGAGAGCTAAATGAGGAAATTAGTTGCCCTGCAAAACACTTATGCTTCAAAATCAGATGTCAGTTAAGTTGCTGCTTTCTTTGCTTGTGTTCCAAAATTTCAGTTTCTTCCTGCTCACTCCTCATGCTCCCAGCATGACCAGACCATACCCTTTTGTTTGGCACTGTGACCTTTTATCCCTGGCCTCTGTCTTGAAACATAAATTGCACTGTCTGGACATTTGTGCTGCACAATAAATCTGTCTCTTGGTCAAGCAAAACTTCAGTGTAGGGGGAAGGAAATAGCAAATTGTGGGGAGAGATTTCTGTTTGTTTTCTCCTGATTTGCTGCTCTTTGGGGTAGTCATTGAGACAACTTGGCCTCTTCTTCCCTACATGGAATACCAATAAAATAAAAGGGACTTTTCCCTGTGTCTTTACTGTCTTTTGTTCTTACTCCACAGCAGAAGTGAGTGTCTTTCAGGAGCCTTGTTCCCTTTACAGATAAATTACCAGTACCACTTGCATCTCAGGCACTCAGCAGCATGGGCAATGGACTCATATTGGTAGTTCAAAAAGCAGCTCCTACAGTTGATTTAATGTCTTTATGGAGGAGGTAACAGAGACAGAACTGGTGAGGAGCCATTGGAGTCAAATTGTGCTTGTCAGGAAAACAAGCTAAATTTCTCTCCCGCTGATTCATCATTCTTTGGTTTATGAGGAGCTCTCTGAGTTGGCTCTCCCTTGCCTGCCTGGCAGGAATCTTTATTTCACTGGCTCTCCCCTTTGGTGCTCAGCCCTTGCTAAGGCTCCACAGCTGCTTTAGGGCTCCATGTCCCCTCACACCTGGACTTCAGCACTGATTTTTTTAAGCTCTAACAGCCAGATGTGCCACACAAAGCTGGATTTCAGCTGCTGCTCTGTCCAAGGGTTACCTCAGGGAGCCCTGCCATTCTTGTTCCCTTGCAGCAGAGTGATTCTCAGGTCAGGCTGGTGTGGGTGCCTGTGGCATTCACATTCCCTGGACAGAGAGACCTAATTCTGTCTCCCAGGATTTTGCTGGAGAAGCACAGAGAGAAGAAGAGAAAACAATTCTTATCTCTGCTCCTGTGTTTTCCCCATGTGGAATGTGTTTGGAGATTGTTTACCTGCAGTGATTGCTTGATTGGATTCTGGTGAAGGTTGTTTGGGTTCAATGACCAGTCAGATCCAGCTGTGTCTGGACTCAGCAGAGAGTCATGAGTTTGTTAGTTAGATATGGTAAGTTAAGAAGTAAGTGTGTAGAATGTGTAGAATCTCTTTAAATAGTATATTAATAAATAATAAAGCAAGTGTTCAGCATTCCAAAGCCTTGGAGTCAGAATCATCAATCATTCTCCTGCCTCGGGGGTCATTTTATTACTATAGGTGCCACCTCCTCACCTCAGAGCTGTCACACAACTGCAATGGCACCAGCCTGAGGTGTGTGGCTGTTCCACTCACAAACCCAACAGCAGCCACCTCCCAAGGCCAGGAGCTGTTTGGAGGCTTCTGTGCAATCCACCATCACCACCTCCACTTCCACCAGTGCAGCTTCCTCATGGATTTCAAAGCCCATTCTGGGCACTTTCTCCAGGCAGGATTAGTGCAGTAAGGTAAGCAGTGCTGGAAGAGGAGCAGCCTCAGCCACTCACCCCAGGGAATGTCCCTGTGAGGACACACAGCCCAGCCCAGCAGGGCACAGCTCTGTGCTAAAGGTTCAGCTCTGCCTTCAGCCCGTGCTGGGGATCCTGTGCTCTCAGAACTGCCCCAGAAAGGCAAAGACAGCTCCAAGGAAAGGTGTTGGTGATGAGGATGAGGAAGGAGAAAGCTGGGCTTGATAAAATCCTGGCATGTTCAGCTCTTTCCATAAGAGGCAGGATGAAGGTGCAGGGCCAGGAGTACCCCTGGCAGGTCTCTTGATGCATTCAGAGGCACCATCAAGGGACTTCCTGCATTTCTTGCAGATGGGCCATGTTTCTGGCATTCTCTTCACAGGCATGGCTGGGCAGAGCCAGCTGCACAGCCAGCCAGAGGAAATCTCCTGCTTTGGAGTGGTGTGATGTCATTACACAATGGGCAGGTCAGAGGGACAATAATGTGTGTGGATAGCAGCTGAGATGTGCTGGAAAGGAGAGCAGAGCAAATATTTGAGAGAGTTGTTCTCTAACACAGCCTCTCAGGGCCAGGGCTGGCACTTACCTTGAGTACTGCAGGGTTCAAGTTTATTCATTGTCAAGCTAATCCAGCCAAGAGGAGAAGAGCTGGGATATGTGAAAATTTAAAAATCAGCCATTCTTTTCTAAAGGAGCCTGTAAACTTGTTACATGCTTAGGTGCACAAAAGGGATCAGATCCTTTCCAGGTAAAAATCAGTAGAGCCATCACTCATCAGGGGAGAAAACTTTATTTTATTCCTGCCCTGCTTTCCACTGCTGCTGTCCTGTGGCCAGCTGGTGATAAATTCCAGGTCCTGGTGTGCCAGCTCCCACATCTGAATCCACATAATGTGTCCCTATGCTCTGGGAGAGGTCAGTGGGGCAGGGAAAGGACAGCAGGAGGAGCGGAAGGAAGGAGCTCACCTGCTCCTTAACAGCTGTAGAACAGAGAGAGTGATAAAGTTCTGGAATGGCCTGCTCAGGGAGGTGGGGGAGTCACCATCCCTGGGTGTGTTTAACAAAGCCTGGATGTGGCACTGGGTGCCAGGGTTCAGTTGAGGTGTTGGGGCTGGGTTGGACTCAATGATCTTTAAGGTCTCTTCCAACCCAGTCATTCTGTGAATCCTGTGAATTCTGTGAATTGCCAGAAACCACCAGGAAATCCCAATTCCTCTCAGGCAGCTCCACCTGGGAGCACTGCTCACTGCCCTGTTCCCTCCCAGGGCTTTCCCAGGAGAATGCAGCTCCAAGGGCACCTGCCACACACTGTCCCTGTTTGATGGCTGTCACTGCAGTGAAACAAATCTCCTTGTTTTGGTTCCCTGACCTTCAGCAGCCAAATCATTGACTGGCATTTCCTACTCTCCCTCTTCCCTACACTGGCAATAACTGTGTGCACATAAAAGCTTAGGGAATGCTAATCAGGATAAATGTAATGGTGTTTCTAGCCCTGTGAACACATGCTTTATGACTATTGTGGGGTTTGGTTTTTTTTTTTTGGTGGCTTTTGTTTTCTAGAAAGAAAAAAGTCCCACAGGGGTTTTGTTCACGTAATTGTGTTGAGCAAATTTGAAATATTTGAAAGCTTTTAAGTGCCTGTTATATATACATCCAAGGTTTGTCTTGGAACATGCTAGGTTGCAATAGACATTTTCCAATTAAGTGAAACAGCAGTGAGGATAATGGGTTTATGGAAATGGAAGAGCCATGCTGGAGGGAGATGGAAAGCCAGAAAGCATTAATCTTAATAGGATACTTTTTCTTTTCTAGCTTTGCTTTTTTCTAAAAACTTTAAAAAATTTCCCCAGGCATGTCCCTAGTTCTGCAGTGGCACATTATGTATCTAAAGAATCTCTTCCCCTTTTTTTTCCTCATTTACTCCAAATTACTCTCCTTTTTTTATCCTTTTCTTTCCAAGAAATCATCTGCACTACCCTTTCTCCAGTGATGGAGGCTGGTGCACACATCCAGTCATCTGTCACTTTAACTGAATGTGCAGTGTGGGAATGGGAATTCACAGCCTTCTGCTCTGGAAGGCAGAGTAACCCTCCACAGAGCCAGACCCTCCCTCCTCCCTCTGCCTCTCGGAAAACCTCTGGGCGAGCTCTGGGCTATGCTCCAGTCCTGCAGCCCAGTCACCTTGGGCCAGGCTCCTCCCTTCTCTAGGGTGAGTAAATATCTTTTCCAGGAGGCTTCCCAGGGAAATGAGCAGGATCCAGGCTGGGATCAGTGCCTGGGACTGGAATCTTTCTGTGCTCTCTGATTTTCAGGCTGTGCCTTGCTGGGGGCTGGAGCAGCCCAGTGGCTGCTGAGTCTGGCCCAGGAAGGTGAGCTGAGCTCTGCCTTCCCTCTTTGGGAGCAGTCACTGTGAGAGGAAGGTGGGATCAAAGGGGAATTTGGTAACTTAGAGCCAGAAATCAGCACTCAGTCCCCAGCCCAGTCTGCTGGCAGGAACTGGAGCTTGAAGAAAGGAGGCAACCTGTGGGTTGTACATGACACATCATGCAGAGGGATGGCTGTGCCATCTCCCAGGAGGGGTGCTGGGCTTAACCCACCCCTTCCCTGTGCCTGTCACCCCTCCCACCATTTCTAGCCTGATCTGTGACACATTCCCATGCCAGCTCCCCCTCCTGGTTCACCCTCATTGTGTGAACACCAGCACAGGTTCCTGTGAGGTGCTGAATTTGGATCATCTCTGCAGGAACAACCACCTTGAGTCTGGCATGGGTGTTTTTACTTCCCTTCCTACCCCTGGCTGTAAAAGTGGACTGTGTTTCTTTAAATCCACTCACTCCTTTACAACTGCTGCTTTGCAGGAAACAATGCTTAGATTTTTAAGCTGAAAAAAAAAAAGGGGCTTAGGCTCTCCTACTGTATTTATCTCTGCCCAAATCAGAAGGGTTGGAGCCTTAGACACCTCAAAGGTCTCCCTAGGGGTAGGTGCATTTCAATAGTGGATGAAGGGATATATATCTATAAAACATTCAGGTTAGATAGGCTTCTGCATGGGAAGAGCCCCGAAGGAACCACATAATTTCACTCTATTGAGGTTCTAATGCTGCACCTGTCAAGGCAGTGTCAGTGTGATCTCAGAGCAGGGCACTGGAGAGAGAATATTGATCCCATCTGGATACAGAGCACAGCATCCTCTACATCCTTTATGTCCAACACAGCAGTCCTTGCCCAGCCTCCCCCCTCCTCTAACAGCAAAATCTTTCATCCATGAGCCAAAGCAAAACGACTTCACCAGCTCTGATGTCCTGGGGAAATGTGTTGGGCCTCTGCCATGAGCACAGAGACTCCTTCCACACCTAGAAGCTTTCAGGCAGTGAGCAGGATTAAGACACACAGCCCTAGGCTTTGCTGTGACCTTTGGGTATTTAAACAGTCTTGGCCTGGCTTCATGAATATAAGCAGACTCCTGTCTGGTTTCCAGCCCTACATGGATATACTTGAAAAAGGAGGTCTTAAATGGCTTTCTTGCAAAAGTAAAAAATAGTACTGCAAGGGATAATCAGACTTTATGACTTTATTTCCCCAAGATATTCAGTTTCCCTCTGTTTTCAAGCCCATTTTTATGGTTACTCTCAATGCAGTTTTTCTTCAGCCCTAAACCCCCTGCATTTGTGTGTGTGTGTGATGGTTTGGGAGGCTTTCTCCAGGCTGTTCTCCCACTAGAGGGTACTCCTGCTACACCAGCCATGGGCATGCCGGGCTGACCGGGTTCGCAATGCGTCCTTCCCCTCTCTGTTCACTGTCACACAGCCTGCCCGTGCTCGGTCCTGCTGCTCCCCTACTCCAGCAGCCTCGGAGCTGCCTTGGTTCTGGCTGTTCAGGGGCCCAGAAATGCTGGAGGGCCTCTCCTGTTTTCACCTCCATGGCTACACAACCCTCTGTAATGTGTAATTTGGGGAATTTGACCCACTGGGGGGTTGAGGTTGGTGTCAGCTCCAGGGATGTTGTGGAGACCCCCACGCGCCAAAGCACAACATTTTGATTTGGAAATGCTCCCATGGCTACGTGGTGCTGAGCTGAGGGGTAGAGTTTGGGTGTTCTTGTTTTTAGGGCTTGCTATTGGGGTGAGGAAACAGAGACATTTTCCTGGCCACCCTCTTTTAGGCGGGAGATCAGACCCTGTGCTCTATTCTGGCCTTGAACTCTGTGTGTGTGCCACTGTTGATGGATGGGAGGCTCCCTTAAGGGCAGATTTATTTGGCTTTCATGTTGTGAGACTGTAAAAGCAGCTTTGGGTATGGCTGGACCCCTCCTTTCCCCTCCATGCCTGAGTGCCTCTCTCCATTTGCAGCAGGCAGGCAGGATGCAGCACATGCTGGGCTTCATGTGGCTCTGGGGGCTGCAGCCTCTGGAATGGCACAGCCAGCAGGATGGATTTTAGCTTTTCACCCAAGGAAAAGGCCCAGGTTCCTTGCCTGGATGAGAACTCTCACTGTCCTGTCCCCTTCACAGCTCCCTGCTCTGCAGAGCTGCTGGGATTTCCAGCCCTGCCTCTGCTCTCTCTTGGAGCATGCTCGTGCTGCTGCCTGCTCTGATTAAATGAGCAGGCAGGAATTACAGTCAACCATCCATCACCAGAGCCACGGCTCCCTTGACGCAGTCAGGATGAAAGAGGTCAACATTTTTCTTTCCCAAGCCACTTCTAGCAGTGAGAAACCCAGTGAGAGTTTTCTGGCAGGGTGATTCTCCTTCCTGAAAGAGTCAGCTACACAAAGTGGTGTCTTCAGCGCAACGAGAGCCACTCAGTACCAGTGGTTGGTTGAAAGGTCTTCTACTCTCAGGAGAATAAAACATCATCTTCTGCCTTGTGTTGGCATTTGGAGCCATAAATCCCTAATGTGGACAATGAAAGGGAGTGTCACTGTCCCATGGAAGGGAATGTCACTGTCCCATGAAAGGGAGTGTCACTGTCCCATCCAGTCTATCTCAGGCCTCTCCAGAGCAACTCTTTGTATGTGTTGCCCACAGGTGTCTCCTGTGTGTGCTGTCCAACACAGGGGAGGAGATAATCCAAGACACGGAATGCTCAAAGCGTTTGATCCTCTTTGGCTGGATCCATGGGCTGTGTCTCTTGCAAAAAGCCTGGTGGTGTTTGGGATAGAGTTCCTGGAAGCATCAGTAGAGCTGGCTCCTCTTCAGAAAGGGGTTAAGGAAGGATGTCCATGAAGCTGGAGAGGAAGTTATACCCTAAAATCCAGCAAAACCTTCTCTCTTCTCACAGACTGACAGCACTGAGGCAGCAGAGGCTCTGATGGGAGGCTGGAGCAGCACTCTCTGCTCTCCAGGAGTAGAAAGGAAGTTGGAGTGACAATTAGGAATGGGAAAAACAGAAAACAGAGCCTACAAAGGGGAGTAACTCATCACTGTGACTAACTGTTCCTCTTGGAAAACCTGGAGAAAGTTATTTAGCAGCTCAGAAATTACAGTAAATGGCAGACCTGGCTTAGTCTGGCTGCTGAGTGCTCCCAGCCTGCATTGATTTCAGAACCAGGCTATGAATTGCTGCCAGGCAATGAGCTGGCTGGTGGCTGAGCCCTTACATCCTCCCCTGGACCCAATCCCTGTCTTTGTCCCAGTTCCCATCAGAGGCTGTCAGTCAGTCCAGCTGAGTGCAGAATCAACTCTGTTTCACCCCTGTGTAAATCCAGAGGAATTTCACTCTAACAACCCTTCCAAGCTTGCCTCAGGAGCTCCTTTTTCTCTGCCACTCCTGGTCATTATTCAGAATGTTCCTGAGAGCAGCAGGACATCCTGGAGCTCTGCTGGAAGGAGGAGTGTCAGTGTCCTTCAGGCAGCCCCAGACACGCACGGCGTGGGCAGCCTGCTGAGCATCTCCACACCGCGTTCCCCTTGCGCCTCCAGCTGGGAGCCCTTCGGTCTGGGAGCTGGAGAGGAACATCCCAGCCCACCTCTCTGTGAGGCCTCTCCTGAGAGCTGTAGTGCAAACAAAGAGCTATTTGTTTGCTTGTGCAGCCCGGAGCAATTAGGAGGAGCTGAACTCTGGGTTTGTCAGGCAGCTCCCCAGGACAGAGCCCTGCTTGAATCCTCCCCAGCCAGAGCTGGGACAGCTGGGTCTCACAGCCCTGGATCTTGGTGCTGAGAAGCTGCTGCTTCTCATAACCACAGCTCCCTGATGGAGAGGTTTGGAGAGGGAGGATTAGACTTGCTAATCAGGAGGTGTCTGCTGCCTGTGTTGGGGTGGCTCAGTGCTCTGTGAGTCATTCCTGCTCAGGTTAGCAGCCTTGGGGCAGGCAGTGCAAACAGGCAGGACTCACTCCTAAGAATGCTTCATCCCTCTCATGGAGGCAGCTCCAGTCCATGAGTTGTTCCCAACCCCCAGCTGCACTTTGTTCAGCTACAGGTCTGCAGGATTGGCTCTGTCCTCTGTTTGCTCCTCTGATTCTCCCTTGTTCTCTCCAAGTCATGCTATGCCATGCAGACATTTCACTTCCCTGTTTTATGTGCCTTTATTTAACCTGTGGTGCCTATTTTGGGGCTTCTGGTGTGACAATCTCTGAGCTGGAAGGCTCTTTGCTCCAGGTAGGGAAATTATTGATAAAATACATAGAGCAAAACTAGGAGGGAACATCTGAGAAAGAGCAGCTCTCGTGGCAGATCAGTGAAGGGTTCAGGATGTGTTCTCCAGGGCTCACAGGAGACCAGCAGTGGTGGCTGGGCTTAGCTGGGGGTCTGTAGGAGCCAGCTTGGAGGTCTGGAGTGGGAGCAAGGCTGGAGTGTGGCTGGACAGTGGGGCCAGCGAGGACAGATGGAGCAGGGAGGGAGGCAAGGGGAAGCCAAGTTGCTGCTTGATTGGGTTTGGCCAGTGGGGGCTTTGGAGGGGGACCTCAAAGAATAAGTTTAGGACTAGAGGATAATCATGGGGGGACAGCATTTGGGGGTCTAAATCTAAATCCCAGAGGACAGATCCCATAAGGAAATCCTCCTTAGGAAAAAGCACCTGAGGGAAGGGGAGATGAAACTGCTGGAGATGGATGTTGTACCTGCAGGGATGTTTGCTCCTGCTTGCAATAGGTGCTGAGCCATGAGAGAAGAGGGAGCAGCCTTACAGACCCACGGGAACCTTGGCAGCTCTGTCAGGACCTGTGCCTGTGGTTCCCTCCATGTGGGCTGACAGAAATGAAGTGACTCGTGATAGTTCCCCCAATTGCCACAGAACAGCTTAAAAATGGAGCTGTGTCAAATGCAGCATGTGCTGTCACTGTGTCTGCAGAGCTGTTTGTTTGCCTGATGAAGGGGAAAAATAATGTGAAGCTGGAGATGAAGCTAAACTGAGAAAAGGTTTAATTTTTTCTTCTCAGTCTCAGCCTTTCCAGGATCATTCCAGTAGGTGCCAGTCTCACCTTGTGGAGCAGGGGAGGATGGAATCTGCCAGTAATTTTTCACAGAAATACGAAAAAATACAGCACAAGAGGGGGTGGGTGGAGAAATGAAAGCCTATAGGAAAGAACTCTGCTCTCTGGGATGCTCACTTCATTTCTTCCTCCCTACTCAGCAAAGTTTATCTTGGGCTCGGCAGCACGGACCAGTCTCCCCCTCCCCTTGTTCTTTAATTAGTCTGCAGTAAAGGAAAAGGTGTTGGGGGAAGGAAAGGGAAATGGGATATTGTGTTTGGATGCCCCAATGGGTAGAAAGCTGCATGATTTCCAAATATGATAGTTAATGCTTAATCTGACAGGCTGTCTCTTATCAACAGGCTGGATGTGACTCCCCATTACATGATAATGGAATTCTATATGGAGACCATAGGAGACCCAGTTCCATTCAATTAACTCACAAACCAGCAAACCTCTGAAAGCATCTTTGTCTTCTCTTCTCCCCACCTCTTTCTCTCTTTTCTTTTTTTTTGCCCTGAGAAAATGACAAGTGAATATTTCCATTTTGTTTTGCAGAGGATTAGTACCAACTAATAGGATTAATATCCCAAGTTGTGTGGCAAATGGAACATTGTTAATAGGGTGATTATTAGAGAATTATATGGAGGGGCAAAAAAAATTAGAAGCAGTTGAAAGAAAAGCATCCCTGTGCTGGAGAGACTGCCATTTCTGTGCAATATCCAGCTGCTGACCTGCCTGTTCTGGGTCAGATTTCTTTATTTCTCAGGCTTGCTCTGCCTCTGGGATTGACTTCCTCATCAGCACAGGGCAGGAAGCAATTTCAGAGGCTGGAAATGCTGGATGCAAAGAGGATCTCCTCCAGTGACAGCTCCAGGGACCCTGAGGGAAAAAGGAAGGTGAAGGGGAGTCACCATTGCACCTGGCATCCCAGGGGTGTGAACAGGCTTCTGCTCAGGGGAGCAGCTCCATCTCTCCAAAATCTCACTCTGGTGTCGTGGCTTTGCCCATGGGCTCTGCCTCTCCTGAGTCTGAGGGGCTGTGTCCTCTGGGAATCTTTGGTTTGGGCATTGGTGGCTCTGTAGGTGCTGGAGAACTTTATATGGGATTGCAGAGCCAAAGAGAACTGGCAAAAATCCTGTGGAGGCTGAGTGCCAGAGGGGGGCTGGTTGTGTGCCATTGCCAGCAGGTGTAGGACAGGAACCTTCTGCAAACCAAGGGTGGAAAGACCCAGGGCTCTGCTAGGAAAGCACAGAGTCCTCAGGAAATTAAAGCACTTTTTTGTGTTTCCCAGGCCCTCGAGGAGGGACTCTTGGCAGACAGGTTGCAGCAGCAGCAGCAGCACAGTTGATGCATGGAGATTTTTTCTGACATCTGTCTGAGAGAGTCTCCTTATGCTCTGCATAAATCCATCTCTCCTGGGCTACAAACCAGAGCCATCCACAGCCCTGGATGCTTCCTGGGCAGGGGACTGGCACAAAGGGCTTCCTGCCTGACAGGTATTATCCCGAGCTCTCTGTTTCCAAATCCCTGGAGGTATTTAGGCCTGCTCCTTCGGAGGTGTTTGCTGTAGGAGGCTTTGTCTGAGCCACTGATAGGGATTTTTTCCCCTGAACTGGATCCCCATTACACCATGAGTCACTACTATTTATATCAACTGTTGATCTCTCTCTCTGGCAGCTATTTCTGGCTACCTGCAATGTATTCAGGGGAGATTTGGCACCTTTTTAAAATTTTCATTTCTTTTACTGAACCTGCTTTTAATTATTTTTCAAATGTTTTTTGTCATAGTTTGTTTTTCAGCAGCTGTTGAGCTGTGTGCAGCTGAGCTGCCCTCACCTGCTGTTGTTTGGCTGAAAAAAAGGATTTCCAGTGCTACTTTCAGCAGATTCAGCTTGTCTGAAGGAGTACTTTGCCTCAGAGTGAGAGTGTTGTGCCATCTAGAAATGAAAGGCTACAACAGGAACCAAAGCACTTTGCATCAAACAGGATTCTAAACGCTGTTGAACTGCAATCCAGGGTAGCTGGTCTGCTTTGTTTATAGCCCTTGTTACCCTAGGAACTCTTCAAGCAAACAATGAGTAACCCATTCTTGCAAGTAGATCAAAAAGGACCGACCCCTTTTATTGCAAAGAGAAGGGAAATGGGCCATGAGAAGGGCTCAGCCTCAACTGCACTGAGCAAAGTGGTAGCACAGCTGAGAGTCCAACCAAAATCTCCCCAGGCCTGTTTGGATGCTCTGCCCACAAGGCTGAGCTTTCTGCTCTGCTCTGGTTTCCCTCCCAAAAGTGCACACTCAGAATTTCCAATCAATCACAATCAGTTAAAAAACCCACTGTCACTCTCCTGTCTTTTACCAGGACCAGGAATTTCCTTTTTTTCCCCCACATCCCAGTCAACCAAGAGATCTCCTGCCTGCCTTGGGCTCTGTCTGGAGCAGATCAAAGGCTGAGGCTGGAAGCAGTTTGGAGGAGCTGAGTGCACTTCCAAGAAGGAGAAGATGCTCTGGGAGCTGCTGGGATACTTTAGAGCACAGCTGGTTTTGTGTTGCTGGAGGCAGGGGCACAATTCCCTGGTGAGTTCCCTGGTTTACAGCTGGCTCAGCTGAGGGCAGGCACTGGGAAAACAGGAACCTTCTGAGGGGCTCACATTCAGGATTGAGTGCCCTGTCCTGGCACACAGAGGCTGCTCCTGCACAGAGCCAGCTGCTCTGAGGCAGGACATGCAGGAGCAGCAGGATGGTGTTTTACCTTCACCTCCGTGAAAGGTAAAAGTCTCCGTAATTTAAAGATGAGTTCCCTTATGCCAGGCCATGAAAAAAGTCTTCAGAACACCCCCAAGGTTTCCATTTAATTACCAATTGCAGCTGATTTCACAGAGCAATTTCTAAGCCTCCAGCAAGACCTTGTGGCAGTTCTTTCATCTCTCAGGCTTATTGGAAAAAGCTGTATTAAACGTCTTTTAATCCTGCCTTGGATGCACTACCTTTGATCACCTACAATTTTGTACATCTGTGCTCAGGCTCACGTTCTTACGTCTGTGCCTCCCCATCCAAAATGCTTTAAACTCTGTCAGTTGATTAGAAAGTCTCTCCTGACTGATATAAAGCATCTTGCAAACTTGACTGAAACACCCTGAGAGCTAATGATCATCCAGAGGGTCTGGGTGATCCAGGGGGATGGTTTAGCATTGCTGCATAAGCTGGTGAATGTCAATTCCTCACTTCTGTTTTACTCCATCTTCTCCCTCCTTAGAGAACAAGTTTCTGCTGGGGGAAGGGAAGTAGACAACGTCCTTGCATGACAAAAGAGAGCTTCAGCCAGATCTGGGGTGAGATAATTTCATTTATCAATATAACATCTCAGTTGAGTGTGGGACTCAAGAAGGTGGGACATTCCCAGAGAAGATGCAGAAATCCAGACCCTAAACCCTAAGATTTCTGCAGTTCCCTGAGGGCAGGAGCTCTGATCTCTCAGTCTGATGTCCCAGGTACAGGACAGTGTCCCTCCTGTCCGAGGAGAACCTGGTCTCTTTTCTGGGAGGAACACAGTGGTGACAATACAAGATTTCACTTGGGATTCAACTGCACTCCCAGTGCTCCTGAGCATGGAAATGTGCCACAGGAGTTGTGCCACTTCTGGCCTGCCAGAAATCCCCACAGAGCTCTGGTGGGTTTGGCTGCCTGGAAAAGGGGAAGGAGCCGTGCCCTAGAACTGCCAGTGTCTAAGTGGGGACATCTGCCTGCACCAACAGCTCTGTGTGGCCACCTGGACAGGGACTCGAGTCAGGGCTGGTTGAACATATGTTTGTTTCAACTGCAACAAGGAATCCGAGTGTGGGGTCGTGTTGTGGAGGCCTTGGGTGTGCTCACTGGAGCAGGAACAATCTCTTTCCCGGGAAGTCATTATCTCCATGCTCAAAGAGAGAGAGCAGCTTTGTGCTCTGAGCAGCCAGAATGGCTCAGCTCTGCAGGAAAAGCCAGCTCAGCTGCCAGATGGGGCAACTCCAACCTTTTGCTCTGCCAAGACCAGCACGTTTTGCACTTTGCAGCTTTTCCATGGGATCTTCAGGCTGTGGTAGAGCCCCTTTAGGTGTGTGCCCACCCCATCCCCAGGGACTTCTTTTATTTTTATTTCTTTTATTTCTCCTCAGGAGCCTCCTGCTGAGAGTTACAACAGGATGTGTTTTCTACTGCTCTTTTCTTGAAGTCCTGGTGCTGCTGCTCTCCCCTCCCCTGGAAGGAGTGACTGTCTGCCTGTGGCTCTGCTTCTTGGGCAGTGGCAGTGTCAGCAGGTCATCCATGAGCTCCTCTTTCTGCACAGCAGCTGAACCTGGGGGTTTGGCTAGGGGGGGCTCATTCCCAAGGCTAATTTCTTTTCTCTTGCTCTGTCAGAGAAGAGAGTGAAGCCTAAAGGAGTCAGATCCAAGAGTTAGATGTGAAGATCCAGCACTGGCACGCCTTCCAGGTCTGATGGAACTGTGATCTGATGTGTCAAATGCATTTTAGGGTCTCAGTTCTGTGACAGCTTGCTAATGACTCTGAGCTTCAGCAAGCTTTGACTGATCCCTCGGGGAGCTGGCAGAAAAAACTGCAGCAAAACTTTTTTTTTTAAATTCTTTTTTTTGGAAACATTTTTTGTCAAAATCAAAACATTGAATGGAAACATGTCTCTTCCAGCATCATTTTAAACTGGAATGTGTCAAAACAAATGCTCTCATTTTGATTTGAGTGAGACATTTATAATTTTTACTTTATCTTGCAATAAGGAAACAACACATTTCCCATATTTTTATTTAGATCTTTGTTTTTTTGGACAATTGTCAGAAATGAGGAACCAACCACATGCTTCCAAAGCGAATTCTTGGCATTCCTATTCAGAGATTTTCAATTTCTTGTTGATTATGGAAGCAGATGTGGATGTTCAGCCAGAACTACCAACAGGGCCAGGGCAGAACACATCTTCTGGTAGAAGAGTCAGGAACTGGAGCCATCCAATGAGGCTGCCAGAGGAAGGATGCCCTGCTGCTTGCTTACTTGTTTCTTGCAACCTGTTCTCTGCATTCCGTCATTTTAGGCCTCAGAATTTCAAAACTGAGTGAATAAATCATGGTCCTGTCTCACCCTGAACTGAGCTTGGTCAGACAGAGCCAAACCTTGTTCCTGTTCCTGTGCTCTGGAGGGCTCAGCCTGGGCTTCAAAGGGGCTGCTCTGGGTTGGAGGGAACATTTTCCCTCTGTTTTTCTTGCCTTGGGCTAAAAATGCCATGTGGGTTTTCTTTCCCCCAGGCTAATGGTGATTCTTGTCTTGTCTTAATTGCTTTTTAAAGGACACAGAGCTCCAGGTCTATCCCAGACAGTGCTGAGCTCCGTGGTGCATTTGTCATTTTCCCAAATACCTTTTTAATTAAATTGGAGCAGAACACTGCACTTTGTTGAGCTATCCATCTCATCAAGTTTCTTACTTCTGCTGGGCAGGCATTATCTTAATAATCACTGGCAAAACTTGGTGATTCTTCCTCAGGCTTTGTGATTTGCAGGGAAATTTTCCTTGGGTAGGCAGAGTGCTGCTCACACCAAGGTTGCTCAGGCTGGCTGCTGTGGGCTGAGGATGTGCTGCATCCATCCAGGGAAGATTTTTGCAGAGCTTAGGGAGAAAAATGTGGTGTCTCTGATGGAAAGAAATGAGGTTTGACACTACATTAGGTCCTCTCTGCCTCTGAATTCTGCAAATCTGTGCAGGATATTTTTTTCCTGGCCAAGATAAGGGCTTGGGATTTGGCTAACAGGGTAATCCCAACCCTGTGAATTCAGGAAAGGAGCATCTGTCCTGCTCCATCACAGGCACCTGCAGTACCAGTGACCTCTTCTGCTCAACATGGAAAATTTGTTGTCCTTTGAAAATCCACTGCACCTTTTGGCTTGACAGGCCTGAGCTGTGCTGTGCCTTTTCACATCTCCATCCCTGCATGGGGTCAATGCTCAGGCCCCTCCTGCCCCACACACTGCAGAGCTTTAAACCCCAAACCACTGCAGAGATGAAGGTCAGGGGGGTGACTGTGTGTGGAGTGACCCTTTCTTCCCTGACAGCAAACAGTGACCAGCTGAGTTATGTTTGCTCTGTTGGAGGAGAAAAAACAGAGGTGATTTGCAGTGTTTTCACCACCACTCTGCAGGATCAGCTCAGCTCTGGAGAGCAATTCCACCTTCTCTGCCTGGAAAAGCAATGGAATGATGAACTTCCCTCTGCTCCACCTCCTGTCCGTGCCTTGAGCTCCAGCTGTGCAATCCTTCCACAGGAAAGGGGTTGTGGATATGT
Organism: Ploceus nigricollis; assembly: GCA_013399945.1. Classification (NCBI taxonomy): domain Eukaryota; kingdom Metazoa; phylum Chordata; class Aves; order Passeriformes; family Ploceidae; genus Ploceus; species Ploceus nigricollis. The sequence continues at coordinate 60,364 of VXBC01013338.1, forward strand.
CTGACATGAGCAGCATGAGGTCCTGGGAATCTTATTACAGCTGCTGCTGGTGACTGAGCCAAAGCCAAAATGATTTGTTCTCCCTGAGCTCATTCCTGGGCATTTCCTCCTGGCAGAGGGGCTGGAGGAGTCATTTTGACAGGTGAATTGAGCAGATTTGTTGCTGACAGTGAGAAAATGGAGGTGGTGCCCCACAACAGAGCTTTGTAAACAGCTTTTGGAAACTCCAGCACTATGTGACAGCTGGAATTTTCCTGTGATGAACTGACTTTGATAGAGACAAGGCAGCTGTTGGCTGCTGGCTGGGCACAACTCACGTCCAGATGAAGAGATCAGGTGGGAACTGAGAGCTGGTGCCTGGTGCGTGTGACATTCACATTCTCTGGA
>VXBC01013339.1:6022-25687 GCA_013399945.1 Ploceus nigricollis
TTTTTAGGAATTTTTTAGGAATTTTTAGGAACTTGGACACAAAAAAAATCCTAAAAAATTCCTAAAAATTCCTAAAAAATCCTAAAATTTACTGAAAATTCCTTAAAAAATTCTAAAAAAATTCCTAAAAATTAAAAAAAATTCCACAAAAAATTTAAAAATTCCTTAAAAATTCCTGAAAATTCCCTAAATAATTCCTAAAAATTAAAAAAAAAGTCCTTAAAAATTCCAAAAAAATTTCTTTAGAAAAAAAAATCCACCTCTAAAACCCCCAAATTTTTATATTTTTAGCTGGGAAAAACCCCAAAATTCTCATTTTTCCTCATTTTTCCTCTCGTAGCAATTGGTTTCTGTGGAGAAACTCCCCAAATACGCCCAGGCCGGGTTCGAGGGCTTCAAAACCCTCAACAGGATCCAGAGCAAACTGTTCCGGGCGGCGCTGGAGACCGACGAGAACCTCCTGCTCTGCGCCCCCACGGTGAGGGCCTGGGGTTGGTTCCTCAAGGTGGATCTGGAGTTTGGGGCTCAAGGTGTTCCTGAAGGTGGATCTTGGGTTTGGGGCTGGAGAACCTCAAGTTGGATCTGGGATTTGGGATGGAGAACCTCAAGGTGGATCTGGGGTTTGGGCTAGAGAAGCTCTAGGTGATCCTAAAGGTGGATGTGGGGTTTGGGGTGGAGAACCCCAAGGTGTTCCTCAAGGTGGATCTGGGGTTTGGGATGGAGAACCCCAAGGTGTTCCTCAAGGTGGATCTGGGGTTTGGGGCTCAGGGTGTTCCTCCAGGTGGATCTGGGGTTTGGGGCTCAAGGTGTTCCCCAAGGTAGATCTGGGGTTTGGGGTTGGAGAACCTCAAAGGGTTCCTTAAGGTGGATCTGGAGTTTGGGCTGGAGAACCTCAAGGTGGATCTGGGATTTGGGGGTGGAGAACCTCAAGGTGTTCCTCAAGGTAGATCTGGGGTTTGGTCTGGAGAACCTCAGGAGGTTCTTCAAGGTATTCTTCAAGGTGGATCTTGGGTTTGGAGCTGGAGAAGGTCTAGGTGTTCCTCAAGGTGGATCTGGGGTTTGGAGTGGAGAAGCTCAGGGGGTTCCTCGAGGGGTTCCTCAAGGTGGATCTGGGGTTTGGGGCTGGAGAACCTTGGACCTGTCCAAGAGAATTCCAGCATTTTTTGGGATGGACACGCAGGGAAGATGAACGTGGAGTTGGGTGACCCTTTTTGTGGAGAATTTTGGGATTTTTTGGGACAGAATGTCTCCGTTCCAGGGCGCGGGGAAGACCAACGTGGCGCTGATGTGCATGCTGAGGGAGATCGGCAAACACATCAACATGGATGGCACCATCAACGTGGACGACTTCAAGATCATCTACATCGCGCCCATGAGGTCCCTGGTGCAGGAGATGGTCGGGAGCTTCAGCAAGGTGAGGCCACAGTGGGGTGGGATCCCTTGGGATGGGATCCCAGGGGAGGTTTGGGATGGTGAGCTCCTGGAATGGACAGTGATGGGGCTCCTCAAGGTGGATCTGGGGTTNGTTCCTCAAGGTGGATCTGGGGTTTGGGGCTCCTCAAGGGGTTCCTCAAGGTGGATCTGGGGTTTGGGGCTCCTCAAGGGGTTCCTTGGGATCCCAGGGGAGGTTTGGGATGAGTGGGGTGAGATCCAGGAGAGGACATCCAGCTGGGATTTGGGATCTCATCCCAGGGAACACCAGGAGAAGAGGGAACGCCCTCAAACCGTACCAGGAGAAGTTTGGGTGGGATTTTGGGATCGTTCCTCCACGGAAAGGTCTCTCCACACTCATCCTGTGGGTTTCTCCCAGCGTTTGGCCACCTACGGGATCACGGTGGCCGAGCTGACCGGGGACCACCAGCTGTGCAAGGAGGAGATCAGCGCCACGCAGATCATCGTGTGCACGCCCGAGAAGTGGGACATCATCACCCGCAAGGGCGGCGAGCGCACCTACACCCAGCTGGTGCGGCTGGTCATCCTGGTGAGCACCTGGAACGGACAGGGATGGGGCTTCTCGAGGTGGATCTGGGGGTTGGGGCTCAAGGGGTTCCTCAAGGTGGATCTGGGGTTTTGGGGCTGGAGAACCTCAAGGTGGATTTGGGATTTGGGGTGGAGAACCTCAAGGTGGATGTGGGGTTTGGGGTTGGAGAACCTCAAGGTGGATCTGGGGTTTGGGGTGGAGAACCTCAGGGTGGATGTGGGGTTTGGGGTTGGAGAACCTCAAGATGTTCCTCAAGGTGGATCTGGGGTTTGGGGTGGAGAAGCTCTGGAGGTTCTTCAAGGTGTTTCTCAAGGTGGATCTGGGCTTTGGGGCTGGAGAATCTTGGGCCTATCCAGGCGTGCCACCCGTGGTGGAGCCAGATGACCTTTGTGATCCCACAAATCCAGATCAGGGAGGACAATTCCATGACCTTTCTCCTTCTCCCAGGATGAGATCCATCTCCTCCACGACGACCGCGGGCCCGTGCTGGAGTCTCTGGTGGCCAGGGCCATCCGCAACATCGAGATGACGCAGGAGGACGTGCGGCTGGTGGGGCTCAGCGCCACGCTGCCCAACTACGAGGACGTGGCCACCTTCCTGCGTGTGGACCCGGCCAAGGGCTTGTTCTACTTCGACAACAGGTATGGCAAAAACCGGGAGAAGCTTCTCCAGGTGGAATTCCAGCTGGATCTCCAGATGGATATCCATCTGTCGGCACCTTCGCTGGTTTTTTGGTGGCATCATTAAAAGCGTTTTTGGGATCTCCGGCTGGGTTGGGTTGAGTTGGGTTGAGTTGGGTTGAGTTGGGTTGAGTTGGGTTTTCCATGGACTCTGAGAGGACCAAAAATGAGTTTTCATCTTCTCCTGCTGAATTTCCACCTGGATTTCCATCCATCCATTTCTTGGTCCTTGTTGGGGTCCTTGGATTTTTTCCATGGATTTTTTGTCACATTTTCTCCATAAATTCCCTTTTCCATGGAAATTTTTTCCTGTTGCTTTCTCCATAAATTCCCTTTTCCATGGAAATTTTTTCCTGTTGCTTTCTCCATAAATTCCCTTTTCCATGGATTTTTTTCCCACAAATTCCACAAATATCTGTGAAAAAGGGGGAAAATATTTTCCCTCTTCTCCACAGATTTTTTCCCCCTTTTCCACGGATTTTTTCCGTAAATCCCACGGATTTTTTCCCCCATTTTCCACTGATTTTTCCCCCTTTTCCACGGACATTTTCCCACTTTTCCCTGGATTTCCTCTTGCCAGCTTCCGGCCCGTGCCCCTGGAGCAGACCTACGTGGGCATCACGGAGAAGAAAGCGATCAAGCGCTTCCAGATCATGAACGAGATCGTCTACGAGAAGATCATGGAGCACGCCGGCAAAAACCAGGTCCCAACCCCAAAAATTCCACCTTCATCCTAAAAAAAATTGGATTTCCCCATTTTTCCCGTTTTTTACCCCATTTTTCCCATTATTCCCAAAAATTCCACCTTGATCCTGACAAAAAAATTGGATTTTTCCCATTCTTTACCCCGTTTTTCCCCATTATTTCACCTTAATCCTAGAAAATAAATTGGATTTCCCCCATTTTTTCCCCTATTTTTCCCAAAAATTTCACCTTGATCCTAGAAAAAAAAATTGGATTTTTCCCATTTTCCCCCCATTTTTAGGTGCTGATCCTGCAGGGAAATCTGGGTTTTCCCATTTTTTCCCATTATTCCCAAAAATTTGGCTTTAATTCTAGGAAAAAAATTGGATTTTTCTCATTTTTTACCCCATTTTGTGGTGCTGATCCTGCAGGGAAATTTGGGTTTCTCATTTTTTCCCATTTTTTCCCCATTTTTCCCATTATTCCCAAAAATTTCACCTTAATCCTAGAAAAAAATTGGATTTTTCCCATTTCCCCCCCCATTTCCCCCTGGTTTTTCCCCATTATTCCCAAAAAATTTCACCTTAATTTTTGTGCATCCAATAATTCCAGATTTTTCCACCAGGATCAGTTTGGGATTTGAGGATTTGGGTTTTCCATGGAATCTGAGAGGATAAAAATTGAATTTTCCCAGTTTTCCAGCCCTGATTAATTCAGAACTCTCCTTCTGGGATGAGGGAATTTGGGTGTTTCCCCCACCTGGATCAATCCCAGCTCCGTTCCCACTCTCCCACCCGATCCCAGGCTGATCTGTTTTTCCCAGGTTTTCTAAGGCTGATCCCAGCTCTTTTCCCAGGCTGATCCCAGTTTCTCCCAGGAGCTGATCCCAGACTGATCCCGGTTTTTCCCAGGCTGATCCCAGGACCCGATCCCTGGCTGATCCTGGTTTTTCCCAGACTGATCCCAGGAGCTGATCCCGGTTTTTCCAGGCTGATCCCAGACTAATCCCGGGCTGATCCTGGTTTTCCCAGGCTGATCCCAGGAGCTGATCCCGGTTTTTCCCATGGTGATCCCTGGCTGATTCTGGTTTTTCCTGGCTGATCCCAGGAGCNGTTTTCCCAGGCTGATCCCAGGAGCTGATCCTGGTTTTCCCAGGCCGATCCCAGGAGCTGATCCCAGGAGCTGATCCCAGCTCTTTTCCCAGGCCAATCCCAGGAGCTGATCCCCGGCTGATCCCAGCTCTTTTCCCAGGCTGCTTCCAGGAGCTGATCCTGGTTTTTCCCAGGCCAATCCCAAGCTGATCCCAGGAGCTGATCCCAGGAGCTGATCCCAGGAGCTGATCCCAGCTCTTTTCCCAGGCTGATCCCAGTTTTTCCCAGGCTGATCCCAGCTGATCCCAGGCGATCCCGCTTTTTGCAGGTGCTGGTGTTCGTGCACTCGCGGAAGGAGACCGGCAAGACGGCGCGAGCCATCCGGGACATGTGCCTGGAGAAGGACACGCTGGGGCTCTTCCTGCGCGAGGGATCCGCCTCCACCGAGGTGCTGCGCACCGAGGCCGAGCAGTGCAAGGTCAGCCCGGGGAAATCCGGAAAAATTGGGAAAAATCGGGGAAATACGGCCGGGAAAGAGTGGGGAAAATTGGGAAATATTGGGGAAGTCTGGTGGGGAAAGTTGGGAAAATAGAGCAGGGAAAAAGCGGGAAAAATTGGGAAAAATCGGGGAAATCTTGTAGGGAAAATTGGGAAAAATTTGGAAAAAAATCAGGAATATCTGGTGGGGGAAAATCCAGGAAAATTCGGTAGGGGAAAGTGGGAAAAATCAGGAAAAAGGGGAAAATCTGGCAGGGAAAATTGGGAAAATCCAGCAGGGAAAAAGCGGGGAAAATTGGGAAAATATGGCAGGGAAAAAGCAGGAAAAATCAGGAAAAACTGGGGAAATCCAGTAGGGAAAAACCAGGAAAAAGCAGTAAAATCTGGCAGGGAAAAATCGTGAAAAATTGAGAAAATGCAGCAGGGAAAAATTGGGGAAATCTGGCAGGGAAAAGTTGGGAAAAACTGGGAAAAATCACAAAAATCTGGTAGGGAAAATGGGGAAAAATCAGGAAAAACCAGGAAAATCTGGCAGGGGAAAATCCAGGAACATCCGGCAGGGAAAAATCGGAAAAATTGGGGAAATCTGGCAGGGAAAAGTTGAGAAACTGTGGCAGGGAAAAATTGGGAAAATCCAGGAAAATCTGGCAGGGAAAAATCGGGAAAAAACGGGAAAATCTGGCAGGGAAAATGCAGGGAAAATCAGGAAAATTTGGGAAAAATCGGGGAAATCTGGCAGGGAAAATTGGGAAAATACGGCAGGGAAAAAGCAGGAAAAATTAAGAAAAATTGGGGAAAATCAGGGAAATCTGGTAGGGAAAAGTTGAGAAAATCTGGCATGGAAAAATTGGGAAAAATGAGGGAAATCCAGTAGGGATAAATTGGGAAAAATCAGGAAAATCTGGCAGGGAAAAATTGGGAAAATCCAGGAAAAAGCAGGAAAAATTGGGGAAATCCAGCATCCTCTGCTGTTCCCAAATTTCTCCCTTGGAATCTTTCCTGGAATTCTTTGGGATTTGGGTTTTCCAGAACCTGGAGCTGAAGGATCTCCTCCCGTATGGCTTCGCCATCCACCACGCCGGCATGACGCGCGTCGACCGCACCTTGGTGGAGGATCTCTTCGCCGACAAACACATCCAGGTGGGAGCGGAATTCCGGAGGAAATTCCGGAATCAAAATCCCAAAAAATTTTTGTTTGGGATGAAATTTTGGGTCCTGCTCTGATGTGGAAAAAAAGGATTTTCCTCAAGGATGAAACGGGAGAAAAAAAGGAGTTTTTGGGGGTTTTTGGGTGAAAAAGTTGGGAAATGGGAATTCGGGAAGAGTGGATTTTGGGATGGAGGTTCTTGGGTGGATTTGGAGGTTTTTTGGTGGATCTGATCCATGATTTTGGGTGGATCTGGAGGTTCCTGGTTGAATTTGGAGATTCCTGGGTGGATTTGGAAGTTCCTGCTATATCTGATCCCTGGTTTTGGGTGGATTTGGAGGTTCCTGGATGGATTTGATGGTTCCTGCTAGATCTGATCCCTGGTTTTGGGTGGATCTGGAGGTTTTTGGGTGGATCTGGAGGTTCCTGGGTGGATCTGGAGGTTTTTGGGTGGGTTTGGAGGTTCCTTGGTGGATGTGGAGATGTTTGGGTGGATTTGGAGGTTCCTTGGTGGATTTGGAGATGTTTGGGTGAATTTGGAGGTTCCCTCGTGGATTTGGAGGTTTTTGGGTGGATTGGAGTTCCTGCTGGATCTGACTCCAGTTTTCCTGCAGGTCCTGGTGTCCACGGCCACGCTGGCCTGGGGCGTGAACCTGCCGGCGCACACGGTGATCATCAAAGGCACGCAGGTGTACAGCCCGGAGAAGGGGCGCTGGACGGAGCTGGGAGCGCTGGACATCCTCCAGGTGGGACCTGGGAACGGCCCGGGACCTTCTCGGCATCAAATCCCACCCAAAATCCCGGTTTTGGGGTTCCTCCTTGTTCTTCCTGGTAGTGTGGGGTTGGAGGGGAGGGTGAGAAGTTCCTCAAGAATTCCGTGTCCAGATCCTACCAGACAGTTCTCTAAGAAGTCCATGCCCAGACCCATCCCAGATAATTCTTCAAGAATTCCTTGGCCAGACCCTCTTGAGATACTTCCTCCAGAATTCCTTGCCCAGATCCACCTGAGATAATTCCTCAAGAACTCCATGCCCAAATCCACCTGAGATAATTCCTCAAGAACTCCTTGCTCAAACCTACCTGAGACAATTCCTCAAGAATTCCATGCCCAAACCCTGCTGAGATAACTCCTCAAGATCTCCTTACCCAACCTACCTGAGATAACTCCTCAAGAATTCCAAGTTCCCTGAGCTGTTTCTCCTGGTTCCAGATGTTGGGCCGTGCCGGGAGGCCCCAGTACGACACGAAAGGAGAAGGAATTCTCATCACTTCCCATGGAGAGCTCCAGTATTACCTGTCCCTGCTCAACCAGCAGCTGCCCATCGAGAGCCAGATGGTGGCCAAGCTCCCGGACATGCTCAACGCCGAGGCCGTGCTCGGGAACGTCCAAAATGCCAAGGTTGGACGGAATTCCCGATTTTCCATAGGGATCTGTGGCCATGGTTCTGTCCCCTGAGAGAATTCCATGCCCAAACCCTGCTGAGATAACTCCTCAAGGAATCCATGCCCAAACCCACCTGAGATAACGCCTCAAGAATTCCTTGCCCAAACCCACCTGAGATAATCCCTCCAGAATTCCATGCCCAAACCCACCTCAGATAATCCCTCAGAAGTTCCATGCCCAAACCCACCTGAGATAATCCCTCAAGAATTCTTTGCCCAAACCCACCTGAGATAACTTCCCAAGAATTCCTTACTGAAACCCACCTGAGATAATCCCTCAAGGATTCCATGCCCGAACCCACCTGAGATAACTCCTCAAGGGTTTCCCAGCTCTATTTGTGGGATTTCCCCGGGATCAGCTCCACTCCAGAGCTCCCCTGGAGCTCCCCTGGTGTGCCAGGACATGCCAGGGATTATTCAGGATTTGGGAATTCCGTAGGACGCGGTGAATTGGTTGGGCTACACCTACCTGTACATCCGGATGCTGCGCTCGCCGAGCCTTTACGGCATCGCCCACGAGGATCTGAAGGCGGATCCGCTCCTGGAGCAGCGGCGCCTGGACCTCGTGCACACCGCGGCGCTGATGCTCGACAAGAACAACCTGGTCAAGTACGACAAGAAAACCGGGAATTTCCAGGTGGGACGGGGAAAAAAATGGGGGATTTTAGGGGGGAGGGAAAAAAAAAAGGGGATTTTTAGGTGGAAGGGAAAAAAAAAAAAGGGGATTTTTAGGTGGGATGGCAAAAAAAAGGGGAAATTCTAGGTGGGTTGGCCAAAAGAAAAGGGAATTTCTAGGTGGGATGGCAAAAAAAGGTGGGAAATTCTAGGTGGAATGGCAAAAAAAAAAAGGGGATTTTTAGGTGGGATGGCAGAAAAAAATGGGGATTTTTAGGGGGGAGGGGAAAAAAATGGAGATTTTTAAGTGGGATGGCAGAAAAAAGGGGAATTCCAGGTGGGATGGCCAAAGAAAAAGGGAATTTTTAGGTGGGATGGTAAAAATAAATGGGGATTTTTAGGTGGGATGGCAGGAAAAAAGGGGACTTTTAGGTGGGAGGGGAAAAAATGGGGATTTTTAGGTGGGAGGGAAAAAAAAAGGGGATTTTTAGGTGGGAGCTTCCCATGGGTTTGTCCTGGCCATTCCCATTGTCCTCCTGGCCATTTTCCTCCCCACCATTCCTGTGGTTTCTCCCAGTTGTTCTGGTTGTTCTCCTGACCATTCCCATGGTTTATCCCAGCCCTTCCTCTGGTTTCTCCCGACCATTCCCGTGGTTTATCCTGACTGTTGCCGTGGTTTCTCCCAACCATTCCCATGGTTTATCCTGACTGTTGCCGCCATTTTCCTGGCTGTCCCGGCAGGTGACGGAGCTGGGCCGCATCGCCAGCCATTACTACATCACCAACGAGACGGTGCAGACGTACAACCAGCTGCTGAAACCCACCCTGAGCGAGATCGAGCTCTTCCGCGTCTTCTCCCTGTCCTCGGAGTTCCGCAACATCACCGTGCGCGAGGTACGGGAACGGGCAACGCTCAACACCCAACGCCCAACATCAAACACCCAACGTCCAACATCAAACACCCAATGTCCAACATCAAACACCCAACAGCCCACACCCAGCAACACCCAACAGCCATCACCCAACAGCACCAACAACCATCACCCAACAACATCCAACAGCCATCAGCCAACAACACCAACACCCATCATCCAACAACACCCAACAGCCGTNACCCAACAGCCATCCCCCAACAGCCAACAACACGCAACAGCCATCACCCAACAACACCCAACAGCCGTCAATCAACAGCAGCCAACAGCCATCACCCATCACCCAACAGCCATCACCCAACAACACCCAACACTCAACACCCAACATCAAACAGCCAACACCCAACAGTCAACACCCAACAGCCATCACCTAACAGCACCCAACATTAAACTGCCATCACCCAACAGCACTCAACACCCAACAGCACCCAACAACACCCAACACTCAACACCCAACATCAAACAGCCAACACCCAACAGCCATGACCCAACAGCACCCAACAGTCAACACCCAACAACACCCAAGAGCTATCACCCAACAACCATCACCCAACACCCAACAACCATCACCCATCAGCCATCAGCCATCCCTGTTTTCCCCCAGGAGGAGAAGCTGGAGCTGCAGAAGCTTCTGGAGCGAGTCCCGATCCCGGTGAAGGAGAGCATCGAGGAGCCCAGTGCCAAGGTGAGCCCTGCTGGGAGCTCCCACTGGGAATTCTGCTCTTCCCTCTCCGGTGTGTCCTGGATGGAGCTGGGAAGCTCCGAGAGATCCAGGAGTTCCCTGGGGTTGGGGGGATGGGATTGGGGGCCAGGAAAAACAGATTTCTTGGGAAATTTGGAAAGCAGGAAAAGGAGGTTTTCTTGGGAATTTGGAGCTGGCAAAAGCAGATTTCCTGGGAAATTCGGAACCAGGAAAAGGAGGTTTTCCTGGGAATGTGGCACCAGGAAAAGCAGCTTTCCTGGGAAATTTGGAAGCAGGAAAAGAAAATTTCCTTGGCAATTAAGCACCAGGCAAAGCAGCTTTCATGGAAAATTAGGAACCAGGAAAAGGAGGTTTCCTTGGGAATGAGGAGCCAGGAAAAGCAGATTTCATGGAAAACTGGGAAACAGGAGAAGGAGGTTTCCTTGGGAATGTGGTACCAGGAAAAGCAATTTCGTGGAAAATTAGGAACTAGGAGAAGAGGATTTCCTTGGGAATTAAGCTCCAGCTTTCCCAGGATATTCCCTGAGAGCTTTTCCATCGCCGTTCCCAGATCAATGTCCTGCTCCAGGCCTTCATCTCGCAGCTGAAGCTGGAGGGCTTCGCCCTCATGGCCGACATGGTCTACGTCACCCAGGTGAGCCGGGATCTCCCTCGCAATTCCCACTGGGATTGGGGAGGGGCTGGGATGGAATTCCCAGAGCAGCTGGGATCCCTGGAAGTGTCCCCAAGGCCAGGTTGGAGGCACCTTGGACAGTGGGAAATGTCCCAGCTCATGGTGGGACCAGATGAGCTTTAAGGCCCCTCCCAAGCCAAACCATTCCGTGGTTCCATGTGGAGATTTGGGTGGGATTTTAGGAAGGAATATTGGATGAGGGGCTGGGATGGAATTCCCAGAGGAGCTGTGGCTGCCCCTGGATCCCTGGATGTGTCCAAGACCAGGTTGGAGCCACCTGGGACAGTGGAAAATGTCCCAGCCCATGGTGGCACTGGATGAACTTTAAGGTCCCTCCCAACCCAAACCATTCCATGGTTCCATGTGCAAGTTTAGATGGGATTTTGGGAAGGGATTTAACCTTTGAGGGGCTGGGATGGAATCCCCAGAGCAGCTGGGATCCCTGGAAGTGTCCAAGGCCAGGTTGGAGCCACCTGGGACAATAGAAGGTGTGGGACCCATGGTGGGACTGGATGAGCTTTAAGGTCCCTTCCAACTCAAACCATTCCATGAGGAGATTTGGGTGGGATTTTGGGAAGGAATATTGGGTGAGGGGCTGGGATGGAATTCCCAAAGGACCTGGGATCCCTGGAAGTGTCCAAGGCCAACGCTGTGCGGTGGCACCAGTTGTGGTGACACCAGCTGGGATTTTGGATCATTCCCACCCCAAACCCCTCCAGGCTGGCACAGAGGGTGGGATGGGAATTTGGGAATGTCCAGGAGGTGACCCCAAAACCCTTCCCTGTTCCGCAGTCGGCCGGGAGGCTGATGAGAGCCATCTTTGAGATCGTCCTGAACCGCGGCTGGGCCCAGCTCACCGACAAGACCCTCAACCTCTGCAAGATGATCGACAAGCGCATGTGAGTCCTGATCCCACAGAATTCCCTGAAAATCTGCAGTTCCCGGTGTCCCCTGAGCCCCGGGGTTGTCCCCACAGGTGGCAGTCCATGTGTCCCCTGCGCCAGTTCAAGAAGCTGCCCGAGGAGGTGGTGAAGAAGATCGAGAAGAAGAATTTCCCCTTCGAGCGCCTCTACGACCTCAACCACAACGAGATCGGTGCTGAAACGGGGGGAAATCGCCCAAATTGGGGATGGGGAGGGATTTGGGATTGTGGCACGGGAGAATCCCCTGAATCCGGGTTAAAATCCCCCAAAGCCAGGTTAAAATCCCCTGAAATCAGGCTAAAATCCCCAAAATTCGGGCTAAAATCCCCCAAATCCAGGCTGGGGAGGAATTCGGGATTGTGGAATGGGAGAATCCCCTGAATCTGGGCTAAAATCCCCTAAATTCGGGCTAAAATCCCTAAAATTAGGTCTAAAATCCCCCAAATCTGGGCTGGGGAGGGTTTCAGGATTATGGCATGGGAGAATCCCCTGAATCCGGGTTAAAATCCCTTGAATCCAGACTAAATTCCCCTGAATTCAGGCTAAATCCCCAAAATTCAGGCTAAAATCCCTGAAATCTGGGCTGGGGAGGAGTTTGGGATTGTGGCATGGGAAAATCCCCCGAATCCAGGCTAAAATCCCCCAAATCTGGGCTAAAATCCCCTAAATTTGGGCTAAAATCCCCCATATCTGGGCTGGGGAGGAATTTGGGATAGTGGCATGGGAAAATCCCCCAATCCGGGTTAAAATCCTCCAAATCCAGGCTAAAATCCCCCAAAATCTGGGCTAAAATCCCCTAAATCCTAATTTAGATAGGATTTTTGGAAAAAAAAGTCATCGTTTTGAGGATGGGGAATTTCTCCAGGATTTTCCCTCAGAAATTAGGGAATTTGACTCAGAAATGGGGGAATTTCTCCAGGATTTTCCCCTCAGAAATGGGAGAACTCCCCTCAGAANCCCAAATCTGGGCTAAAATCCCCTAAATTTGGGCTAAAACCCCCCATATCTGGGCTGGGGAGGAATTTGGGATAGTGGCATGGGAAAATCCCCCAATCCGGGTTAAAATCCTCCAAATCCAGGCTAAAATCCCCCAAAATCTGGGCTAAAATCCCCTAAATCCTAATTTAGATAGGATTTTTGGAAAAAAAAGTCATCGTTTTGAGGATGGGGAATTTCTCCAGGATTTTCCCTCAGAAATTAGGGAATTTGACTCAGAAATGGGGGAATTTCTCCAGGATTTTCCCCTCAGAAATGGGAGAACTCCCCTCAGAAATGGGGGAATGTCTCCAGGATTTCCCCTCAGAAATGGGGGATCTTCCCTCAGAAATTGGGGAATTTCACTCAGAAATGGGGGATTTCTTCAGGATTTACCCTCAGAAATTGGGGGATTTTGCTCAGAAATTGGGGGTTTCCCCTCAGAAGTGGGGGGGATTTCTCCAGGATTTCCCCTCAGAAATTGAGGAATTTCCCTCAGAAATTGGGCATTTCCCCGCAGAAGGAGGGGACTTCTCCAGGATTTCCCCTCGGAAATGAGGGAATTTCTCCATTAATTTCCCTCAGAAAACTGGGGNAAATGGGGGGATTTCTTCAGGATTTACCCTCAGAAATTGGGGAAATTCCCTCAGAAATTGGGGGTTTCCCCTCAGAAGTGGGGAGGATTTCTCCAGGATTTCCCCTCAGAAATTGAGGAATTTCCCTCAGAAATTGGGCATTTCCCCGCAGAAGGAGGGGACTTCTCCAGGATTTCCCCTCGGAAATGAGGGAATTTCTCCATTAATTTCCCTCAGAAAACTGGGGAATTCCCCTCAGAAATGGGGGAATTTCTCCAGAAATTTCTCTGAGTGTCTGGAGCAGAGGCCTCACCCTGCGAATCCCGCTCTTTTTGGGATCTACCTTGACCCCATCCCTTATTTTTTTTCCCCCCCACTCACAGGAGAGCTGATCCGGATGCCGAAAATGGGAAAAACCATCCATAAATACGTGCACCTGTTCCCGAAGCTGGAGCTGTCCGTGCACCTGCAGCCCATCACGCGCTCCACGCTCAAGGTGGAGCTCACCATCGCGCCCGACTTCCAGTGGGACGAGAAGGTGGGAAATTGGGGATTTGGGGTAGAAATTGTGAGGGGAAATGGGGGATTTGGGAAATGGAGGGTGGAAATCATCAGGGGAAATGGGGAATTCTGGGGCTGGGGGGTGGAAATCGTGAGGGAAAATGGGGAATTCTGGGAGTGGGGTGTGGAAATTGTGAGGGGAAATGGGGAATTCTGGCACTGGGATGTGAAAACCATGAGGGGAAAATTCCCTGATTGGAGGGAAAAGGGGGAATTTTGGGGCTGGATTGTGGAAATAGTGAGAGGAAAATGGGGGAGTTGGGGGTGGGGAGGTGGAAATCATGAGGGAAAATGTGAAGGGAAATGGGAGATTTTGGGAATGGGTAGTGGAAATCGTGAGGGAAAATGGGGAATTCTGGGCCTGGGGTGTGGAAATCATGAGGGAAAAATGGGGGATTTTGGGGGTGGGGGTTGAAAATAGTGAGGGAAAATGGGAGGGAAGATGGGGGATTCTGGCACTGGGATGTGAAAACCCTGAGGGGGAAAATGCCCTGACTGCGGGGAAAAGGGGAAATTTTGGGGCTGGATTGTGGAAATAGTGGGGGAAAATGGGGGATTTTGGGGTGGAGGGTGGAAATTGTGAGGGAAATGGGGAGGTGGAAATTGTGAGGGGAAATGGGGGATTTTGGGAATGAAGGGTGGAAATCATGAGGGAAAATGGGGATTTCTTGGGGTGGGGGAGTGGAAATTGTAAGGGATAATTTCCTGGTTGAGGGCAAAAAGGGGATTTATGGGGTTGGATGTTGAAAATCATGAGGGGAAAATGCCCTGATGGGAGGGGAAAGGGGGGATTTTGGGGCTGAGGTGTGGAAATTATGAGGAAGAAGGGGAATTCTGTGGTTGGGATGTGGAAATTAGGAGGGGAAAATGCCCTGATTGGAGGGAAAAGGGGGAATTTTGGGGCCTAATTGTGAAAATCACAAGGGAAAAAGGGGGATTTTGGGGCTGAGGTGTGGAAATTATGAGGAAGAAGGGGAATTCTGTGGTTGGGATGTGGAAATTAGGAGGGGAAAATGCCCTGATTGAGGGAAAAAGGGGGAATTTTAGAGATGGATTGTGAAAATTGTGTGGGAAAATGGGGAATTCTGGAGGTGTGGGGTGGAAATCATGAGGGAAAATTCCCTGTTTGGGGGCAAAAATGGGATTTATGGGGTAGGGGGTGGAAATTGTGAGGGAAAAGGGGGGATTTTGGAGCTGGAATGTGGAAATCATGAGGGGAAAATGCCCTGATTGAGAGGAAAAATGTGATTCATGGGGCAGGATTGTGAAAAGTCATCAGGAAAAATGCCCTGATCGTGCAAAACCAACAAGTCTGGGGTTGGGTTTTAAAAAACACAATCCTGGCACCAAAAGGAGCCATTTTGGGGCTGGAACACTTGGAATTGTGAGGGCTGGGACAGGGAATTGAGAATTTTTTTTTTTTTCCAGGTTCACGGCTCCTCCGAGGCCTTCTGGATCCTGGTGGAGGATGTGGACAGTGAGGTGATCCTGCACCACGAATATTTCCTGCTCAAAGCCAAATATGCCCAGGATGAGCACCTGGTGACATTTTTTGTGCCCGTCTTTGAGCCCCTGCCCCCCCAGTATTTCATCCGGGTGGTGTCCGACCGCTGGCTCTGTGAGTGCCCCTTTTCCTGGGTTTATTCCTGCTTTTATTCCTGTTTTTTTCTGCTTTTATTCCTGTTTCTTTCTGGTTTTATTCCTGTTTCTTTCTGCTTTTATTCCTGGTTTTTCCTGGATTTATTCCTGGTTTTTCCTGAGGTTTATTCCTGGTTTTATTCCTCGTTTTCTTTCTGCTTTTATTCCTGATTTTTCCTAGTTTAATTCTTGGTTTTATTCCTGGTTTAATTCCCTGTTTTTCCTGGTTTTATTCCTGGTTTTTCCTGGTTTTATCCTAGCTTTTATGTCTCCATGAGTGCCCCTTTATTGGGGTTTATTCCTGGTTTTTCCTGGGATTTTTTATCCCTATTCCCAAACCTTTGGAATTCTGGGTTTATCCCTTCTCCACAACCTTTGGAATTCCAGATTTATCCCCTCACCCAAACCTTTGGAATCTGTTTTTTTCCCTTATTCCCAAACCTTTGGAATTCCGGGTCTATCCCCTCTCCCAAACCTTTGGAATCTGTTTTTTATTCCTCTCCCAAACCTTTGGAATCTGTTTTTTATCCCTATTCCCAAACTTTGGAATTCCAGGTTTATCCCTTCTCCAAAACCTTTGGAATTCCAGATTTATCCCCTCACCCAAGCCTCTGGAATCCATTTCCCATCCCCTTCCCCTCCTTCCAACCCCCCCTCAATGGCAGATCCAGACCCCCCTGGATCCACCCACCTGGAAAATTCCAGGAATTCTTTCCATCCTCCAGCCTGCGAGACCCAACTTCCCGTTTCCTTCCGGCACCTGATCCTTCCGGAAAAATACCCGCCGCCCACGGAGCTGCTGGACCTGCAGCCCCTGCCGGTGTCGGCGCTGCGGAACAGCGCCTTCGAGAGCCTCTACCAGGACAAGTTCCCCTTCTTCAACCCCATCCAGACTCAAGGTGGGACTTCATCCCGCCAGGATTTCCCGGGATTTGGTGGTTTTGGCAGGAATTTTGGGGTGGTTTGGGGGTTTGGGGTTGGGGTTTTTGATAGGTTCAGCAGGTCCTGGGAGTTGAGGTTGATCCCTCTGCTTATTCCACATGGATTTCATCTTTCCCAGAGTTTTGGGATTCATGGATATTCCCAGTTTTGGGATCTGTGGTTAATCCTGTATTCCCAGAATTCTGGGATCCGTGGTTTATCCCCTCTCCCAGAGTTTTGGGATCTGTGGTTTATCCCATCCCAGGGTTTTGGGATCCATGGTTTACCCCTGTTCCCAGAATTTTGGGATCCGTGGATTATCCCCTCTCCCAGAGTTTTGGGATCCATGGTTTATCTCCTCTCCCACAGTTTTGGGATCCATGGTTTATCCCCTCTCCCAGAGTTTTGGGATCCATGGTTTATCTCCTCTCCCACAGTTTTGGGATCCATGGTTTATCCCCTCTCCCAGAGTTTTGGGATCCATGGTTTATCTCCTCTCCCACAGTTTTGGGATCCATGGTTTATCCCCTCTCCCAGAGTTTTGGGATCCATGGTTTATCTCCTCTCCCACAGTTTTGGGATCCATGGTTTATCCCCTCTCCCAGAGTTTTGGGATCCATGGTTTATCTCCTCTCCCACAGTTTTGGGATCCATGGTTTATCCCCTCTCCCAGAGTTTTGGGATCCATGGTTTATCTCCTCTCCCACAGTTTTGGGATCCATGGTTTATCCCCTCTCCCAGAGTTTTGGGATCCATGGTTTATCTCCTCTCCCACAGTTTTGGGATCCATGGTTTATCCCCTCTCCCAGAGTTTTGGGATCNGTTTGGGGTTGGGGTTTTTGATAGGTTCAGCAGGTCCTGGGAGTTGAGGTTGATCCCTCTGCTTATTCCACATGGATTTCATCTTTCCCAGAGTTTTGGGATTCATGGATATTCCCAGTTTTGGGATCTGTGGTTAATCCTGTATTCCCAGAATTCTGGGATCCGTGGTTTATCCCCTCTCCCAGAGTTTTGGGATCTGTGGTTTATCCCATCCCAGGGTTTTGGGATCCATGGTTTACCCCTGTTCCCAGAATTTTGGGATCCGTGGTTTATCCCTAAAGAGCCTTTCCTGGAGCTCCTCTCACTGGATCCTCACCCCATTCCCAAATTTTTTTCCCTAAACCCACGGGAATTCCCCAGTGTTCAACACGGTGTACAACAGCGACGACAACGTCTTCGTGGGCGCGCCCACGGGCAGCGGCAAAACCATCTGCGCCGAGTTCGCCATCCTCCGCATGCTCCTGCAGAATTCCGAGGGTCGCTGCGTCTACATCACCCCCATGGAGGCCTTGGCCGAGCAGGTGAATCCCAGGAATTCCCTGGATTTGGGAATTCCCACCTTCAGCCCTCGTTTCTTCGGGATCCACTGGGGGTTTGCCCCATCCTGCTGCTTCTGGGGGTGGATTACGGGGGAATGTGGAGGGAATTGTCCCAGTTTGGGGGGAATTTGGTGGGAATTGTCCCATTTTGAGGGGAATTTGGTGGGAATTGCCCCAATTTGATGGAAACATGAGGGGAATTGCTCCATTTTGAGGGGAATTTGGAGGGAATTGCCCCAATTTTGAGATTATAAAACTGGTCTGGTGGGAATTCCCCAGGAATTTGGCAGGAATTGCTCCAATTTGAGGGGAATTTGGAGGGAATTGTCCCATTTTGAGGGGAATTTGGTGGGAATTGCCCCAATTTGATGGAAACATGAGGGGAATTGCTCCATTTTGAGGGGAATTTGGAGGCAATTGTCCCATTTTGAGGGGAATCTGGAGGGAATTGTCCCACTTTGAGAGAAACATGAGGAGAATTGCCCCATTTTGAGGGGATTTTGGTGGGAATTGCCCGAATTTGAGGGGATTTTGGTGGAATTGCCCCAATTTTGAGGCAAATTTAGTGGCAATTGCCCCAGTTGGAGGGAAATATGACGGGGATTAGGTGGGAATTGCCCCAGTTTGAGGGAAATACCAGGGGAATTTGCTGGGAACGCCCCAGTTTGGTGGGAATTTCCTCAATTTGAGAGGAATTTGGTGGGAATCACCCCAGTTTGAGGGAAATTTGAGAGGAATTTGGTGGGAATCACCCCAATTTTGGGGACAGTACTACCTCTCCTGTATGAATTCTGGATAAATCTGTTGAGAACCTTCCGGATTCGAGGCTAGTTCCCGTTTTCCCAGGTTTTCATGGATTGGTACGAGAAATTCCAGGAGCGCCTCAACAAGAAGGTGGTGCTGCTCACCGGGGAGACCAGCACGGACCTGAAGCTGCTGGGAAAAGGGAACATCATCATCAGCACCCCGGAGAAGTGGGACATCCTATCCCGCCGCTGGAAGCAGCGCAAGAACGTCCAGAACGTCAACCTGTTCATTGTGGATGAAGTGCACCTGATCGGGGGCGAGAACGGGGTGAGAATCCTGGGAATGGGGTGGGGATGGGTCCAGCCTGGAACGGGAGGTTCCCAGTGGGATTTTGACTTGTTTTGGAGCAGGTTTTCCTGATGGGAATTGATCTGATGGGATGAGGTGGGGTGGGNAGATCCCATTCTCGATCCCATTCCTGATCCCATTTTTCCCCCACAGCCTGTTCTGGAGGTGATCTGCTCACAGATCCTATTCCCAATCCCATTCCCAATCCCATTTGTCCCCCGCCCGTGCTGGAGGTGATCTGCTCATGTATGTGCTACATCAGGAGGGGTTTCCATGGGTTCTCCTGACTGGATCCCATTCCTGATCCCATTCTTGATCCCATTTATCCCCCACAGCCTGTGCTGGAGGCGATCTGCTCATGGATCCCACTCCTGATCCAATTCCTGATCCCATTTATCCCCCGCAGCCCGTGCTGGAGGTGATCTGCTCGCGCATGCGCTACATCTCGTCGCAGATCGAGCGGCCGATCCGCATCGTGGCGCTGAGCTCGTCGCTGTCCAACGCCAAGGACGTGGCGCACTGGCTGGGCTGCAGCGCCACCGCCACCTTCAACTTCCACCCCAACGTGCGCCCCGTGCCCCTGGAGCTGCACATCCAGGTAGGGATGGGAGCGGCCGGGATTCTTGGAAAACTCCCTTGGGATCGTTGGTAATCCTTGGCCATGATCAGTTGGGATTGCTGGTAATTCTTGGTCGATTAATTCTTGGCCATGATCCCTTGGGATCATTGGGAATCCTTGGCCATGATCCATTGGGATCATTGGTCATTCTTGGCCATGATCCATTGGGATTGTTGGTAATCCTTGGCCATGATCCATTGGGACTGTTGGTAATCCTTGGCCATAATCCATTGGGATCATTGGTCATTCTTGGCCAATTAATTCTTGGCCATGATCCCTTGGGATTGTTGGTAATTTTTGGCCATGATCCCTTGGAATCATTGGGAATCCTTGGCCACGATCCCTTGGGATCTTTGGTAATTCTTGGCCGTGATCCCTTGGGATCGTTGGTAATCCTTGGCCATGATCCATTGGGATTGTTGGTATTCCTTGGCCATGATCCATTAGGATTGTTGGTAATCCTTGGCCATGATCCCTTGGGATCGCTGGTCATTCTTGGCCGTGATCCCTTGGGATCGTTGGTAATCCTTGGCCATGATCCATTGGGATT
>VXBC01013340.1:1128-12989 GCA_013399945.1 Ploceus nigricollis
CTCTTCTACAGACAGGGTGTAAAAGCCCCAAATTTTGGGTGCAAGATACCTGCCAGATACCCCACATTCCCCAAAACCACCTTCCCCAGTGCAAGAAACAGTCAAATACTGACAACCAGACTCTTCTCAGATGGGAACACATTAGAAGTTTATTTCTAATAATATGTAATTGTTACAGTATGTACCTGTAATTACTATAAAGCCAATAAAAGCAAACACATATGATCTGGAATCTCCTCATGTGGAGGAAACAGGATCTGCAACTTGGCTCTCAGCCCAATCATCCCAAGAACAAAACCAAGAGAATCACCTTAGGATTTACCAGTGGTGGAGTTTGAACCCCACATCCCCACAAACCTAACAGTGTGAGTCTGCTTTGGAGCAGATACATTAAAATCTACCCCATGAAAAAGGAAATTAACAGCAGCTTTGAGCAGAGGCAGTCCAAGTGCCTCTGCAAACCCATCTCCAGAAAAGAAGTTCACACCCTGCCATCCCTCACAGGGAATGCAGTGCTTGATGGATACTCACGTAGCTCGAGCTGGGACCCTCTTCACGATCACTGAGACGTTCTTTGGGATCTGTGCATCGTCGGAGTATTCTGAGAACAGCACAAATGCAGAAAGAGTATGAGTCAGTTGGGAAGAATAGCTATGGACATGGAATTACATAGAATCCCTTTAGAGCTGTGAAAGCCAGTTTTATATGCACCACTGTGCTTCCCCGCCCTGGCTTTTGTCCCCAGGGCAGAGCAGGGCTCCCACAGCCTGTGGCACTGCGTGGCTGATCTGCGCCGCTGCCCCGGGTGGCCCCGGGCCCGGGCCCCGCTCACCTTCGCTGGTCTCAGCTTTGAGGATCTGCAGGTCACAGTCGGCCACCTTCAGCGGCTCAGTTCTTCCTGCTCAAACGTGAGGCTTACACATTCCTTGCTGGGTTCTGCCCACACCTTTGGCTGGTGTGAGGTCAGTGTGGCTGGCTAGAGTGTGGCCTCCCACCTTACCTGGTTCCCTGGCGACCCAGGTGCCCAGGTTCCAGCTTGGAACCCTGCCTTTGTCCAGGGAACTCAGGCACTTGAGTGCTAGGTTTGGGGTCATGGGGTGGTGGTTTGTGGCCCTGATGCTGATGTTAGTCCCCTGGCGTCCTAGAAACCCTGGCTTGTGGCTGTGGGTCCTGATGTCCTGCCTTCCTGAGGTTAACCCCTGCCTGCTCTGCTTTGGGCCCCCTATTCAGCGGGCACGGCTTTGCTATGACATTACTGGGGCCTTTGTTGATTCGCCCAGACATAGAAGATGCCTTGAGGCCCTTGCTGAGGCTGCTAAACTACTTGCCTCTGTCACTGTAGGTATGTCATGAGTCCCTAGGGACACCAAACCCAACAGGGATCCCGCCCAAGGACCTCTGTCCTGACTAGTCCCTCCTTTCCACCAGGGACATCCATCCCAAAGGGGATCCCCACCTGAACAGCACCCCAGAGCCCTCTGGGGTTTTCCCATTTCAGCCAAGGCCCTCACACTGACATTGAGCAGGATCCCAGGAACTTGGGGACCCTAGGGACCCACCCTGGGCAAGCATCCTTGGGACTCACAACCATGCTAAGGTCTTCTCAGTCCTGATTTGGCCCCCAGGGACGTTTGGGAATCCCAAACCTGCCTGGAACCCTGAGAATCACCCAACTGTGACCAAGGACACACTGGGGACCCCTTGGCCCTACCGAGGACCTTAGGAATCCACAGGGACACCTGACCTTTCCCAGTATTCCTTAAATCTTGTTCAGGACTTCAGGAACCCCCAGAAACCCGCAGGCTTTACTGGACCTGAAACTCCAACCCTAACCCTGTACTGATTCCTGTGTCCCTGTACTGGTTCCAGGGTCAGGACAGCGTGAGGAACTTCGGGAGATCGTCATGGATGCCATGTATTCTATAGAGGAGCAAAGGGGCAAGAGTGAGCAGGCTGAGGGACGTGACACATAGGACATGGAACATGAGACACGGGGCAAGGGGGATGGGATGTGGAGGCCTTGAAGGGGGATGGGGTGGAGGTGAAATGTAGGATATGTGAAGGTCTGGGAGCTGTAAAGGGGTATTTGGGGAATCCTGAGGGTATATGGGTTTCAAGGTATACAGCTTCTTGGGGAGTTTGAGGGGATATTTGGGAATATATCTGACTTCAGGAGGGATATATGGGGTCAAAGTGAGCTATATAAGGAATCTGTGGGGTCTGGGAAAGGTTTATGGGGACCAGGGGAGGGCACATTATCTTACCTGGACATTTGGGACACACCAGAGTCCTTGAAAGAGTCTCTGCGGCAAGCTGTCAACACAATCTGGGGGAAGGTGAGCCAGCTGGAGAAAGGTATGGGGCCACCCCGGGAACCCCTGTCCTAGAGGAACTCCCAGGGACCCCATCTGGGCTGGACAAGGGCTGAATCCTGACAGCTCATTACAAGGATGTGGGTCCCCAGTGATGCCCAGTCTAAGTCTGCTTCCTCCCCACCAGTTCCAGCCTGCATCCCACCCTGTGGTGAGTGCCTGTCCCTCTGTCTTGCCCTCCTCTGTCTCCTAGTACATCTCCCACTTCCCTGGGACCACCAAGTGTCTCTTTCCCAGGATTCCAGCCAGCTGCCCGTGTCTTCCAGTGTGCTACCTGCCGCTTCGTGGACTGTCAGTATGCCCTGGACTGCCCAGGTATGGGGCCATGAGAGACTGTTGTGTAAAGGGTAAGGAAATCTTCCTCAGCTTCCTCCCATTCTTAGGTTATTTTTTATGTTTGGTGGCACTTGAGTGACTCCAGTCACACTTCTGGTACTGATTGAGGTCAAATGGTCTAACTTTGCTTTTAAAGGTCTAAGCTAGAAAAATGCAGAATATGTGCTCAGCAAAGGTGGTCATACACTGGGGGCAGGTAGCTTTTGGGATGGAGGTGTGTTCAGTATTATAATGAGATTATAGTGAACAAAGTTGATCCAAAAGACAGGATTTCACCACAAAAATCTCTGGGGACTGCCCGTGTTTCTCACCCATGGTCCCACACTGAGTGCACCTGCCCAAGTGTCCATCTGCCCATCCCTGCAGGCAGCACAGGAGCACCATCCTGTCTGTCAGGGCATGTGCAGATGTGAGCTCATGAGCCTGTCAATGCTCCCAGTGCAGGACCTGTGGACCTACACAGATGAAACCATTGTGCTGCACTGCAACGTGCCTTTCCACATCCCCACCGGCGTGCCTGTCACCTGGATGTTTGTCCCAAATGTGAGTCACACACGGTCCTGCAAGGCTGTGAGTCATTCTGAGGGGGACTGTTGCAGGTGTAGTGACTGCTGCCACAGCAGCTATCTGTGCTGGAGGTAGCAGCTGTGTAAGCATGCACAGGATGCTTGCTCATGCAAAGGGTGCACACGAGCAGCAGGCAGATGTGTGTTCACTGATCCATGTGTGCACGTGTAGAGTCATAAAATCACAGGATGGTTTGGGTTGAAAAAGACCTTAAATCTCATGTCATTCCAATCCCCTGGAAGGTGTGGACACCTTCCACCAGACCAGGCTGCTTCAAGCCCCAACCAGCCTGGCCTTGGATGCTTCCAGGGATGGGGCAGCCACATCTTACCTGTGCAGCCTGTGCCAGAGTCATGGGCAGAGTGGAAGGTTCAGACAAAGTTTATTAAAGAAGCCCTGCTGCTGAGTCTGAGGGTCAGAAAGAATTCCTTTGTGTACTTAAACTCTTTCAGAGAAATGGGTTCAGATGAAGGTAAATCCTTCCTTAGCCTCAGAATTTGGCAACAGTTTAAATCTTAGGAATTATTTTGGCCCACAAGTCCTAGTGATGGCAAATCAGATATATTTATAAAAAGGAATTATGTAATAAACAAATGAACAGGCAAAATAAATGAAAGATCTAAACCAGAATTACTTACTACACAGTATAAAACTAAAAGAACTACTAGTAGATTACAGCATAATATAGAACAGTGCACTATATCAAGGTATCTATATTAAAGCTAGCAAAAGAAATAGTATTGAATAGGAGCCAAATATAACTTACTACCAAGATGACAATAATGGACACACATTCCTTCACTCAACCCCTGGGAGATTAACTGGGAAATAAGTGTCCCTGTTTATGGGAGAAACTCCAAACATTTCCAGGAAAATCCATAGAAGATTTCTACTTTGCAGAAGTTTGCTGTGGCTTTTATAGTTGTAAAGTGACTTGCTGTCAGTCAGAAATCCAGCTTACCTTCCACGTCTCACTTCCACGTGATGTTTATTGGCAGTTGGGAGATGCCAGAGCGGTGCTAACCCGGTGGTGCAAAAATAACTCATTACAAGACAGATTGTCCTGTTTGAGTTATCTGACTGGCTAACAAACAACAGATAAGCTCTTGAGGGGATGAGATGCTCTGCTACACAGGGCCTCACCACACTCACGGGGAAGAAGTTCTTCCTGCATGTGCAGGAAGTGACTGCTGTGTACACCCTGGTTGTGCATCCCTGGGTGTACATGCGTGTGGGATGGGAGGTGTGTGCACCTGCACCAGCCAGGAGTACAAGAAGCATGAAGGGGACGTGTCAAGCACGTGCAGGGCACAGGTGCCCGGCTCCGCGTGCCCGGTGGTCTGGGCGGTGCTGATGTGTCCCCCCGTGCCCCAGCTGCGCACACAGGACATGACACTGTTCAAGGAGCTGAAGGGGAATCCAGAGAAGCCCTTCAGTCTGACCATTGAGGAACCCGCTCCAGGAACCGTTGCCTGTCGCCTGGGGGAACATTCCAAGCCCATTGTCCGAAAGTTCTTCTACCTCAATGGTGAGCCCAGACACCTGAGTGCCCCGGGGGCAGGGAGCAGTGTGGAGCAGAGTGGGACCTGGGACACATGGCTCCACGGGAGGGGGGTGAGCAAGGTGCCAGGACGCCTGATTCATGGTGGACAGGTGGATTAGAGCATGTGTTCCCTGGTGCCTGACTCCCCTGGGAGCATGTGGGGTGGAGCAGGGACCCCCAGATGCTTGGGTCACTGGGGACAGCAAGGTCTGTGGCTGGAGCAAGAGCTGCAGGGATAGCTGGTCCCTGCGTGCAGGGCCCCATGACCTGAGGGCTCTGGGTCCCCACAGTATCAGAGGGAAGCGTGGAGGAAGAGAAAGGACTCCAGGCTGTGTTCAGCACTGTGCTGCAGTGGGATGACAAGACCCCCCTGACCCACATACCAATCATGGGGCTGGCTCTGGGACTTGGCTCCATGGCATTTGTTCTGCTGCTGATGTGAGTACTCCTGACCTGGTGAACTGTACTCTAAAAATCCCCATGCTTCTGGAGCTCTTCTCAGACCAGCACGGGACTCCCTAACCCCTCTGGATTCTCAGTCTCTTGGGATTCCCTGCACATANGTCCCAAATGTGAGTCACACACGGTCCTGCAAGGCTGTGAGTCATTCTGAGGGGGACTGTTGCAGGTGTAGTGACTGCTGCCACAGCAGCTATCTGTGCTGGAGGTAGCAGCTGTGTAAGCATGCACAGGATGCTTGCTCATGCAAAGGGTGCACACGAGCAGCAGGCAGATGTGTGTTCACTGATCCATGTGTGCACGTGTAGAGTCATAAAATCACAGGATGGTTTGGGTTGAAAAAGACCTTAAATCTCATGTCATTCCAATCCCCTGGAAGGTGTGGACACCTTCCACCAGACCAGGCTGCTTCAAGCCCCAACCAGCCTGGCCTTGGATGCTTCCAGGGATGGGGCAGCCACATCTTACCTGTGCAGCCTGTGCCAGAGTCATGGGCAGAGTGGAAGGTTCAGACAAAGTTTATTAAAGAAGCCCTGCTGCTGAGTCTGAGGGTCAGAAAGAATTCCTTTGTGTACTTAAACTCTTTCAGAGAAATGGGTTCAGATGAAGGTAAATCCTTCCTTAGCCTCAGAATTTGGCAACAGTTTAAATCTTAGGAATTATTTTGGCCCACAAGTCCTAGTGATGGCAAATCAGATATATTTATAAAAAGGAATTATGTAATAAACAAATGAACAGGCAAAATAAATGAAAGATCTAAACCAGAATTACTTACTACACAGTATAAAACTAAAAGAACTACTAGTAGATTACAGCATAATATAGAACAGTGCACTATATCAAGGTATCTATATTAAAGCTAGCAAAAGAAATAGTATTGAATAGGAGCCAAATATAACTTACTACCAAGATGACAATAATGGACACACATTCCTTCACTCAACCCCTGGGAGATTAACTGGGAAATAAGTGTCCCTGTTTATGGGAGAAACTCCAAACATTTCCAGGAAAATCCATAGAAGATTTCTACTTTGCAGAAGTTTGCTGTGGCTTTTATAGTTGTAAAGTGACTTGCTGTCAGTCAGAAATCCAGCTTACCTTCCACGTCTCACTTCCACGTGATGTTTATTGGCAGTTGGGAGATGCCAGAGCGGTGCTAACCCGGTGGTGCAAAAATAACTCATTACAAGACAGATTGTCCTGTTTGAGTTATCTGACTGGCTAACAAACAACAGATAAGCTCTTGAGGGGATGAGATGCTCTGCTACACAGGGCCTCACCACACTCACGGGGAAGAAGTTCTTCCTGCATGTGCAGGAAGTGACTGCTGTGTACACCCTGGTTGTGCATCCCTGGGTGTACATGCGTGTGGGATGGGAGGTGTGTGCACCTGCACCAGCCAGGAGTACAAGAAGCATGAAGGGGACGTGTCAAGCACGTGCAGGGCACAGGTGCCCGGCTCCGCGTGCCCGGTGGTCTGGGCGGTGCTGATGTGTCCCCCCGTGCCCCAGCTGCGCACACAGGACATGACACTGTTCAAGGAGCTGAAGGGGAATCCAGAGAAGCCCTTCAGTCTGACCATTGAGGAACCCGCTCCAGGAACCGTTGCCTGTCGCCTGGGGGAACATTCCAAGCCCATTGTCCGAAAGTTCTTCTACCTCAATGGTGAGCCCAGACACCTGAGTGCCCCGGGGGCAGGGAGCAGTGTGGAGCAGAGTGGGACCTGGGACACATGGCTCCACGGGAGGGGGGTGAGCAAGGTGCCAGGACGCCTGATTCATGGTGGACAGGTGGATTAGAGCATGTGTTCCCTGGTGCCTGACTCCCCTGGGAGCATGTGGGGTGGAGCAGGGACCCCCAGATGCTTGGGTCACTGGGGACAGCAAGGTCTGTGGCTGGAGCAAGAGCTGCAGGGATAGCTGGTCCCTGCGTGCAGGGCCCCATGACCTGAGGGCTCTGGGTCCCCACAGTATCAGAGGGAAGCGTGGAGGAAGAGAAAGGACTCCAGGCTGTGTTCAGCACTGTGCTGCAGTGGGATGACAAGACCCCCCTGACCCACATACCAATCATGGGGCTGGCTCTGGGACTTGGCTCCATGGCATTTGTTCTGCTGCTGATGTGAGTACTCCTGACCTGGTGAACTGTACTCTAAAAATCCCCATGCTTCTGGAGCTCTTCTCAGACCAGCACGGGACTCCCTAACCCCTCTGGATTCTCAGTCTCTTGGGATTCCCTGCACATACAAGGGGACCCAGGTATCTCAGGGTAGGCCAAAGACTGCCAGGACTCCTAAATTCACAGGACCCTCCATATCTCCTGGGACTCCCTTTGCCCTCTGGCCCATTCCAGGATCTCCCCCTTGCACCCAGGAGCACTCCAGGCTGCCTTTATTTCCCCCAGATTCCCTAATTGCCCCTGAAACCCTGCAACTTTCCCCTGTTTTCCCTAGAACCCTCGCTGTCCTTTTGGGGGCACCAGTTACAGTCAGTTACCCCAGTTGCCCCCGGGATACCATAGCTTCACCCTTAGGCCCATCAGTTGCTCTGAGAACCCCCCCAGTTGCCCCTTGAGCTCTCCAAATGCCCCACGTGTCCCTGTCCTCCTCACATACACCCTAATGGGAATAGGGTGTCCTCTCTGCTCCCCCTTTCTCCATTCCTCCTTCTGTCTCCCAGGGCCACCTGGCAATGCCTCTGTGTCCGTCAGACGTGCCGCAGATGTGGACATCAGGGTGCCCGAGAGGATTCCAGATCCCTGGATTCACTCTAGGGGACTTTAGCACATGGATCCACCCCAGAGGACCAAAATTTCTGCAGTTGCTTTTCTTGTGCTGGGCGTTTGAATGGGAATAGTCTTAAAACAGAAATACAGAGTTCTGAAAACCTGGATTATGCTTGTGATAGAAATATTGGGTTCTTGGGCTTGCAGACATTAAAACTAGGTACTGGGCAGCATTTCCTTTCCCTGGGTGGGCATTCCAGCTGCAGCTGGAGCTGCAGAGCTCTCAGTGGTGGGGATGGTGCAGGGTGGGGGAGAAGTAGTAACTTGACAGACTTGCTTTAGAGCTGCCTTAAATTGGTCAAGAATCAATAGGAGTGGTTGAGAAACACAAGGGATGGGTCCCTTGGCTGCCCCTGACTCCAGCAAGGGCCAACATCAGAACAATGTCTGGAGCAAAGCTGGCCAAAAATTACGGTATCAAAGTGGGGTCTCAGGACAAAAGAGGAGGGGAAAGCATCTCTGCTTGCTTGAGATCAGCAGATGGACAGTCTCTCTCCTCCCCTGAAAGGATGCCTCTGGTTGAGCTTCACACCTCCAGCTGCACTGGAGCAGACCTGGGAATAGTTATGTTTATATAACTAGTCAATATATATTTATAGCTAATAGATCCCTGTTACTATCCCTTCTGTCATAATGCATATTAACAGTCCATAGTGCATTAATCACCAACAGTCCTGAATCTGCTTTCCTGATCCTTCCCTAAACCACACTATTTGTGAACCTGGATTGTGTAAATTCTTATTCAACTGGGCTAGACCATGCTGGTAAATTGCACTATGGGGAATCTGTGATCTCACAAATTCCCATTGAACACAGCCAGATATTGTATCAGATCTTCTACTTTTGTGCACTGCCTGTCCCTGCCATCCTTTCTGAGTGCCTTACAACCAAACTATTCTACCTTTGCATGTTTCCAAATTCCCTCTGTTCCCTCTGAGTGCTTCTCTGGATCCCCTCTTACTCATACACTTCACTTCCAACCACTCTCAGATGCACTCCATTCCTATCCAGCTGCTTTCATATCCTCTTCATTCCTCTTGTGCTCTCTTAGAACCCCTCCGTTGTTCTCCTTGCACAAACAGATCATCACCATTTTCCCCCTTGTACACTCTTGTGCCCTCCATTTCCCTCTGTGTGCTCCCAGATCTCATCGGTTCCCTCCTCGAGTACTCAGGTTTCCTTTGGTCCTT
Organism: Ploceus nigricollis; assembly: GCA_013399945.1. NCBI lineage: Eukaryota > Metazoa > Chordata > Aves > Passeriformes > Ploceidae > Ploceus > Ploceus nigricollis. The sequence goes on from VXBC01013340.1 coordinate 10,377, forward strand.
TCAGCATCTCTTTAGTGCTGACTTTTCATCCCTGGGCAAGCTCACATCCCTCTTTTTCACAACAGGTACCCTCAGATTCCCTCTGCTGACCTCCATCGATGCTCAGATCCCACTGTCCCTTCTGTGGGTGCTCAGTTCCAATGGGTTCCACCATGATATCCCTCACCACCCCTGGGCACGCTCAATCCCCTGTTTTTCCTCCAAGCATGCTTAGATCCCCTCTGTACATGCTCAGATCCCTGTTGCTGCCCTCCATCCACCTGTTTTCACTCCATTCCTGGGCACACTTTCCTCTCACCCTGCATGGCTCTCCCCCACACCCAGTGCCCACAACTGTCTCACCTGCCTTACAGAAACCTTTCATCAGGCCCTTCAGCTGCTTCCTTGCAGGAAAGGACTGGGTCCCACTGGGGAGTCATGACTTCTCCTGCTTCCCCCAGATGCAGACCCCTCCACCACGACCCTCTGCCTGTGTCATATGCCCCAGAACGCACCAGCTGCTTCAAACACTGCCCCACAGCAGTGCCCCTCTCTGAGGATCTTGGAGCTGCTCTGCTGCCCCACCCAAAGCCAGGCTGGGCTGGACTGGAGCAGATTAAACAAGAGCCCCTTGACCTGGCAGCACCAGCAGCAGTGGTGGGAGGCAGGGACAGACCTGTGTTTGCTCTCCACCTGGCTGGTGACTGTGGCATTCAAGTGTGTACTGAGCAATACTCTTCAAAGTTTGCAAATATGCTGTTCCCCGGGGAAATTCCATCCAAGTCACTAAGCACTCACAGAAGAGACCATTCCAAGGATTCTTGCTGGCACGGGAATTCTTTCCTTTGCAATCCAGAACCACAGGCACCTCCACCTCAGCTGGTGTTTTCTGCAGGCGCAAAGGAAACCAACCTGATCTCTTCCAGCAGAAAAGGGAGGTAGGACCCACTCAGCCAGCCCAGCACAGAGGGCACTACAAATCCCTCTGTGTGACCGGCACTGCAGAGCTCTGCGCTCCAGAGGGCATTTCCACAGGGAGCAATGGGTGAGTACAGGGCTGGGAAGTGGGTGCTCCTTGCCAGCAACAGGGAGAGCAAAGGTAGGGCAGCTCAGCAAGAGGGAGAGGCTCATGCTCTGGTTCTTGCACACTGATGGGGAGCAGTGGCACCGGTGCCCTTTAGGGGCACTTGCCACCTCTGAGCAGCAGCTGCTCATGCCCTGTCTTCTGGCTCACCCCAGCCAGGCTCCTGCTCCAGGGACCAGGAGTGCAACTTGGCTCAGGCACTTGTTGGCTGCTTTGCTCTGCCCAAAACTACCCCATGTTTGACTTATCCACTGCAGATCAAGGGGAAAAGGGCAGGTTGTTGTCTCCTTTGGCAAACTTTGCAGCTTGCAGGGAGCAGCCTGATGCTGCCCAGCATGCTGGGTGCCCTCCTGCAGCTCACAGGCTCCTGTTAACTGCGGTGCTGGTGCCACGGGAGGGACGGTCACATTTCTTCTTTTTTCTTGTCCCTTTCTACCAGCTCAGTGTCTTCTGCTCCTTGCTTCCCTGCTCATCTTGGCTTCACCAGGCCATTCTGTGCACACACAAAGCCTAAACACCTTCAAGAAATCTCCCTCCAACACTTCATCGAGTGTTCTGAAGAGAACCAGTAGGTAGCATCCTGTGGGCATCTGGTATTGTGTGCCTGTGTTCAGCCAGCTCTGGGTAGGGCAGGACCGTGCACTGTCCCTTGCCCTGGCCCTGCTCCAGGAGAGAGGCTGGTGAAGGTGTGCCCAGCACAGGCTGCAGGGCTGTGTTTGTGTGGGTGTGTGTGTGCACTGTGGGAAGGGTGGCTTTGTGCTTGAAGGGATCATTTTTCCCCATTCCCTTAGTCACAGGCAGGGGCTAGGTCCTCTTCACCTTCCTCCCAGCATGGCCCTGCTGTAGTGGCACAGCCCCTTTTTCAGGAGACCCAAAGGAGCCCACTGGTGCCCCTATTCAGTCTCTTGGACTGATATCAGCATAGCTCAGTCAGTCTGGGGCCTTTCAATGGGGCTGACTCCTGTTGGTCTTCCCTAGAGAAAAGGAACAGAGGGTTGAGGCCAACCCACTCTCACCTCCAGACCTCTCTGGGCTGGGAGAGCTGGTTATCCCCCATGTGCCCAGGCCAGATGAATCTCCCTCCTGCCCAAGGTCTTGTCCTGATGCCCAGGCTTTTGTTCTACCCCCCTGTGTCCTGCCCCAGCTTGGCCCAGGGACTGCAGCGAGGTTCCAGCTGACAGCCCCAGTGGTGTGTACATCATCCAGCCCACGGGACTGCACCCCATCATGGTGTACTGCGAGATGAGCGGGGCAGACAGCGGCTGGACCGTCATCCAGAGGAACCGGCAGGACACGGATATCACCTGGGCCGAGTCCTGGAGCACCTACAAGCACGGCTTTGGGAACGTGCGCACCGAATTCTGGCTGGGCACCGAGTACATCCACCAGATCACCAGGCAGAAGATCTACCAGGTCAGGTTTGTCATCTGGGATGCTGCAAACAACATGAAGTTCGCAGACTACAACCTGTTCAGCCTGGATGATGAGTCCCAGGGCTACCGGCTGAGGCTGGGAGCACACTCAGGGACAGCAGAGGATGCCATGGATTC
>VXBC01013340.1:13058-29601 GCA_013399945.1 Ploceus nigricollis
TCTGGGGCCTTTCAATGGGGCTGACTCCTGTTGGTCTTCCCTAGAGAAAAGGAACAGAGGGTTGAGGCCAACCCACTCTCACCTCCAGACCTCTCTGGGCTGGGAGAGCTGGTTATCCCCCATGTGCCCAGGCCAGATGAATCTCCCTCCTGCCCAAGGTCTTGTCCTGATGCCCAGGCTTTTGTTCTACCCCCCTGTGTCCTGCCCCAGCTTGGCCCAGGGACTGCAGCGAGGTTCCAGCTGACAGCCCCAGTGGTGTGTACATCATCCAGCCCACGGGACTGCACCCCATCATGGTGTACTGCGAGATGAGCGGGGCAGACAGCGGCTGGACCGTCATCCAGAGGAACCGGCAGGACACGGATATCACCTGGGCCGAGTCCTGGAGCACCTACAAGCACGGCTTTGGGAACGTGCGCACCGAATTCTGGCTGGGCACCGAGTACATCCACCAGATCACCAGGCAGAAGATCTACCAGGTCAGGTTTGTCATCTGGGATGCTGCAAACAACATGAAGTTCGCAGACTACAACCTGTTCAGCCTGGATGATGAGTCCCAGGGCTACCGGCTGAGGCTGGGAGCACACTCAGGGACAGCAGAGGATGCCATGGATTCAGACAATCCCAGGAAAGTGCACAACAATATGAAGTTCTCCACAAAGGATCGGGATCAGGACACTTACAGGGGGAACTGTGCTTCACGCTATGGGGGTGGGTGGTGGTACTCAGCATGTTACTCTGTGCAGCTGAACGTCAAGGGGGGCCTGACATGGGGCAGCCTGTGCAAGGGGAACTGCAGAGCCTCGGCCATCCTCATCAAACCAACTCCATACCCCTAGAACTCCTTCCCCCTTCTGTCCACTTGTGGCACATGGCCAAGCCAGTGCCCTGCTGGGGCCCGTTTGATGGTGAGGCCTTGGGGGTGAATAGGGTTGTTCCTCTATATCAAGAACTGCTTTGTTTTCCTCCTGTCCTGAAAAGTAGCAAAGCTCTTGGCTCTGTCTCTGGCCAGTCACCTGTGGTGGGTTTTGGGGAGAATATTATTAGAATGCATCTTTATAAATGCTGCAGTATTCAAGCATGTTCCTTCTGGAGAGAACTCTGTGCTCAGAAGCCTAAAACCCTTCTGATCAGCATGGTCTTATGCTCTTTTTGCTTTGTGGGTACAGATGTTTTCAGCAGAAAAATATCCACCATCACCAGCTAACCTACCTAAGCTATACTGACCCCAGGGCAGGCCACGTCCACAACACATCCCTGCTGCAGTCTGTGTTCATCCTGCAGAATAAAATCACTTTCAGACCTGCACAGTGTCCTTCATTTATTTGGGAACTCCTTGCAACTCCTGCCGTTTCCTGCCAGAAGCACACCTGAGGCTTCTGTAAGAAAAAGTTTTCAAAGGAAAATTTTTTCATACTACTCAAGTGAGGAATTAGAGACAAAACTTTCACTTAAAGAAGAGGGTTGCATTCCAAGGTGGGGATCTTCCAAAAAGGGAATGTAGCATGACACAGCCAACAGCAAGCAGAGGGTGTGAGGGAAGCATCAGGCCAGTTGAACCCTGCCAGCCATGACCTGGAAAGCCAGGCCAATGTCATCCTGCCTCGTTAACCTTGTGGATGCTGGGAGGGAACTGGGAGACTGGAAAGGAACAAGGAACAGTACTGCAAGGCCACACAGCACCATATGGTTGGTCTGTCTGGGCAGGTGTGAGAGCTGAGACAGCCTGACATGGCAGGGATCCCAGAATTTCAAGATTCTGGATCAGCTTGGGTCAGTATGAAAGTGCTCCAGTGTGGTGATAACCTTGTGCACTGGACAGCTCAGCAGTGGACACGGTACCTGTGGTGTGGTCTCTGATGCTGAGCAGAGGGAGGATGTTTGGCTGTTGCACTGTTGTCTGGCAGTGCTGAACAGAGCAGATGTCCCACTGGCTGCACTCATAGATTGACAGAATATTCTGAGTTGGAAGGGACCCACAAGGATCATCAGGTGCAACTATTCTCTTTCCAACAGAGACCCAGGAATGCAGCTCAGCATCACTCAGGGCTGGCTGCTGGGTGGAATGCTGTTTATCAGGAGCCCCAAGCCTTTGTCCAGCCTCTCCCCTGCTGTTAGGTTGTGCATCCAGGCTGGAGCACCAATGCCTTTTTAAGCCAGCAGACATATCTCTTAGTCCAGAAGTGCTACTCTCAGGTCAGCTCCAGCTGGGAAGCCTTTCTCAGCCAGCAGCACCCTCGTATCTCCATCTTCCCATGCAGCAGTGCTGCCCACCTGCAGGTGCCTCCAAGGCTGCCAAAGAATGCTCCTTGAGAACCTGGCAGCTCCCCAGGAACGGTGCACTGCCACAGCTCTGCAGGGTGCCCTGGTGCCTTGGTCACAGACCTTGGCTCCAGAGTCCCGTGTTGTTCAGCATTCCGAGCCACAAACCTTCCTTGAGCTCAGCTGTCCTTCCACAGAGGGAGGAGAGGAGCTGTGGGTTCTTTCAGGCCCCAAGTTAAAACTTCCCTGCATCACAAGGGAACTTCATGGACACATTCCCTGTCTGCAGCAGGGAGTGATGGGACTGACTGACCCACATCACTCACACCCTCAGGGAGTCCACTGCCCTCTCCACACTCCAGGTTGTGGTGGTTTCTTCTCTTTCCCAGCACAGAGCAACCACCCAGCCATGAACGGGCAAACTGTGAGTGAGGGTTGTGCATGCTCAGGGCTTTGCTGGCCCTGTTGGCTAATTGTAGCCTTACAGCCACAGTCCAGCGTGCAGTGGCTGGAACAAGCCATTGAAAGGAATATTGCCTAACACACTTACTTTCCCCCAAGTCTGCCACCCTGAAGACTGGGCAGAGTGATCCCCCCACACCTGTGTGCAGGTAGACATGAGGCAGCACGGTCTGGCTCCAGGGTTTATTGCAGCTGATTCCTCCCACCATGGATAGCAGAGCTGTGGGGTGTGCGGGGCTCAGGGAAGGAGCAGGGCCTGGGCAAAGCAGGGTTCACCGACTGCAGGGGAAGGGAACTGGCACCATGTCCCCCTCCCCAGGATGGGAGCGGGTGCACCCACCCCAAACCAGTGCCTGTGCCCCAGTGCCAGCCAGCATCATGGCACTGGACAAAGCTGCCCATGTGCCCAGCACTCCAGGGGGTGGCTCCTGAGCCCCAGAGCTGCTGTGTTTCGGCTGGTGAGGGAACAGGAGCTGTGGGCAGAGCAGGATGTGCACTGGGACTGGCGTGGCAATGGGGCACTGAGCTGGGGATGGTGGCACCCCCACACTCCCGGGGGGCTGGGCGTGGTCAACACACATCTGTGGGTTTGACCAGGATGAGGGAGGATGCGCAGTCACCATTATCACAGAATCCTGGCCAGACAATGTAGTTTTTGGCATTGAGCAGGACGTTCTGGCACCTGTTGTACCACCACCCCCCATAGCTCTTGGCGCAGTTCCCGCTGTACTGGTCCTGGTCCTTGTCGACCGTGCTGAACTTCATGTTGTCGTGAATGCCCCCCTTCTTGGGGTGGTAGAGGGTCAGGTAGTCATCCCCATCACCAGAATGCCGGCCCAGCCTCAGCGGGTACCCGCTGGCCTCACTCTCCACTCTGAAGATGTCGTACTCGGCGTAGTGGGTGACGTTGCCTTTGTCGCGCACCACGAAGCGCACCTTGTAGGTGCCCTGCTGCGTCAGCAGGTGCAGGTACTCAGTGCCCAGCCAGTAATCGCTGTGCACATTCCCGAAGCCGTACTTGTAGGTGGTCCAGGATTGCTTCCATGTGAGCTCGGTGTCGTGCGAGTTTCTCTGGACCACGGTCCAGCCCTTGCCCTCGGTGTCCATGTCGCACCAGACGACGCGCGGCGGGGACCGGGCCGGCTGGATGACGTACACGCCGCTGGGGCTGCTCTTGCGCAGGTGGCTGCAGTCCGGGGGGAACCCTGAGGCTGCAGCAGCAAACACGGGGTGGGGGGAGAGAGAGAAGGTCCTTGAGTCTGTCAGGACAACAAGGAGCTTCTGAAGATCAGTGAGGACTCAGGACAAAAAGGAGTGGTTCTAGTCTGTGGCTGTTCCACTGGCTCATCCTCAGGGAACCTGAAGGTGTCTGAGCCAGTGGCCTCTCTAAGAGCTCTGGAACCTATTGCTCATGATTTGCTGTTTCATTTGGAGCCTTCTAATGCATCTTGCCAAGGAAAAAAGGGAGAAAAAATCTCAAGGATTGCCAGTTATGTCCTCAAAATATGTCTGGCCTATAAACCCTTGATATACTGAGCTGCAGCTCTTGCAGGGACCAGAAGTATCCAAAATGTTCCACTGGATGAGGATTTATAATGAAAATTTATGTTTTCCCTGGGGCTCATGGCATTGGATAAGAAGGCTTAGTTCTGCCTTGGTCTTACAAGAGTCTCTTCCCCTAGCTTGTTATAATTTATCTGATCTCTCATGACTTACTAGCCAAACTAATTTGCCATCTAATTTGTTTTTCTTGGTTTGTGTCTGATGGGAGACAATTTGCTGTGGGTAATTCCAATTCAACCCTTGAAACTCTGGGGTCTTGCAGGTACTGTAATCCTCCCTTAAAGGGAGGAAGGGAATGCTCTTAATCCAACAAGAGCTAAACAAAAAGCCAAATAGCCAGGATGATCTCTCCTAGAACTGAGCCTCACAAACATGGCACAGCTATCCTTCCAAACTGTGGTGTTTGGGCAAAAAACCTGTTGGTTTCAGCATGGACCCACCAAGGGGGTGAAGGTGACTTGGCAGGAGCCAGGCTGTAAAAGCTGTGGCCCAGGGGTTGTGTGTGTGAGGAGCTCCTGTGCCGTGCGTCCCTTTGGGTGTTTGCTCACCTTCCCTGGCACAGAGCAGCCCTGAGTGTCCTGCTCTGCCCCTCGGTGCCCCCCACCCGCTACTCACCGCTCCGGGGGCCGGCAGTGGGCGCGGCCGGGCCAGCGCTGGCGCAGAGGAGAAGCATTGCCACCACGGTGGGCACGAGGACAAGGTCCCGCTGCAGCCAGGGTGTCCCAGCCTGGAGCCCTGGGGAGGAAAATACCCATCACCATGGCTCCTACTGCACTGCTCCCGAGCAGACAGGAGGAAATGTCCTGGCCCACACAGGGCTGGAAACCCAAACCCTGTGTGCTGACCAACAGCACCCCCCTACACCCTGCACTCACTCAGCTCCTGGGGAGGATCCTGAGCAGCCTGGGGAGGATCCCTGAGCAGCCACACATGACACATGCATTGGTCGAGTAGGGGAAGGACCAAGGTGAAGCTTAGGTCTCCACACTGACCTCCCTTGACAGGATGTTGGAACACACGGCACAGGTAGCCTGGGGCAGGCACAGGCTGGCACCAAGCGTGTGTGTTGTTTGGTGCTTTGCTCTGGCACCCCTCCTGCTCCCAGGGAAACTCACAGCTGCTGCCCTGCTCATCATTCTCTGTGCCTTTGTGTACTCACCCCGTGAGGTCTCATTTGAGCCCAGCACCACACTGGAGTGAGGTGTACCTGAGCAGGAAACTCACCCATCACGACAGCACAGCTGCACAGAGCAGGAACCCAGTGGTGCACCCTCCCATGCCTTTGTCCTCGCTGGCTTTATAGGCACTGCACACACCCACGTGTGTTCACACTCATCTTTTGTAGAGGCACAAGGAGGCACTTGCAGATTGTGACTCGAGCGGTTTCCAGATCCCATGACGGCACAACTGAGGGGAGGGACACATGTGCTTCCAGGCAGAGAGGCACAGAATAACCCCCTCCATGCTGAGGAATTTCAGTTATTGACTGTCCCTACATAAACACTACATGTGAATTGCACACTTGGAGCAAAATCCGGGGAGCTGTGATCAAAGTGAAGTGGAGAGACCCAGCTCTTTGAGGATATACAGAAACTAGCAAAGGAGGGGAGGTCTGTGTGACCAGTCCCAAGCACGACCTTGGAAAGTTGAGGACAGGTCCTCAAGAGAGGTGCCCACTCACTGACTCTCCACTGGCAGGTTCTAGGATCAGTCATGGGGCTGGAGCCAGAGCTACAGTGTGCCCTGGCAGCCCAGTCTGCATGCTCTGAGCCAGGGCTCCAGTTAACAAGCAGGGTCTGTGGGTCCCTTTACACTCTCCTTCCCTGTAGGAGTGTGAGTTCAGCTAAGAAGTAAATAAGAAACCCTTTGTCTCCCTGAAACGGAAAGAGGCTCAGAAGTTTCTCTCCTTAATGAGTTTAAAAGACATCTCATAGGACCAAGGGGACATCACATCAAATTTGGGGACAGCCAATTGGACAGAGGCCAAAAGGTCCTACCTCAGCAATTCCCTAGAAAAGGGGAGCACAAAAGGAAGTAAATCGCTTTTGTGAGGAGTTTCTAGCAGGGCAAGGAACTTTTCTACCCTGGCTCGCTTTTTCTCTGTTAAGAGATTTGTTATTTTGCTCTTTATTAAAACATTTATGTTTCTAACATCCTCACAGAAGTCATCCTGCTGTTTTTTAAGCCATCTAAGATAGATGAGCTATTTAGGGTGCTGCTACAAATCTCTGAGCACGAAGAGATACATGTAGCACTTCCCAATCCCTGTCTTTAGCCTGGTGAGTCCCTACAGATCCACCTTCAGCCCCAGAAATGTTGACAAAGAGTTTCTCTGTCTTCTGGATCAAAATGCTCTCTGGACAAATGCTTTGGGAGGGCTGTTCTTCCTGCCAGAGGGTCCAGGAAGCTCCATAACCTTTTCAAGTCAAATTTAAGAAGATAAAGATGTGGCCCTTCTACCTTCTTCTTCTGTGTTGGTTTCTGATCAGACTGTTTTTTTCATGGCACAGCTTGACACCTGCTCTTCACAGCAATCCAGGGTCAAGCTGAGGTTCCCACCAAACTTTCCATGCTTGGGAATCAATCAGTGCCACTTGCAGGCCTTGAGGGACAGTGGCATCCGGACCTCTGCAAGATAATGGATCCTTGGTAAGGGATTCCTGGATTGACAGGATGAGAGAAAATAGCCTCAAGTTGCAGCAGGGGAGTTTTAGATTAGATATTAGGAAAAATTTCTTCATGGAAAAGGTTGTCAAGGGATCAGGCTGCCCAGGGCAGTGGTTGAGTCACCATCCCTGGAAACATTCAAAAAACATTGGATGTGACACTTGAGGACGTGGTTTGTTGGTGAACCCAGTGATGCTGGGTTGACAGTTGAACATCCTGATCATAGAGGTCTTTTCCAACCTTAATAAATCCATGACTCTGTGGTCAGGTTCCATCTGAACCCTCCAATGTCACCTCTGCTAGCTTGGTGAGAGGTTGGGAGCCAAGGAGGAGAGGAGGAGGAGCTGAGCTGAGGAGGAGATGTCTGTCCTGCCAGGTCCAAGCACAGTGGAGAGGGCTGAGTGTGGGCTCCATGTGAGGCAAACACAGCTGGATCCAGGATCCTTGATGAAGGGACACAGGGCAGAGGGCAGGGCTGGAAATACGCTGTGGCAGAGGTGTGAGCAGTCCATCCAGGAAATAAACCATCCACAGAGTAGGTCTGAGATCCATCCAGAAGAAGTGGCCAGAGAGGGGACTGGAGTCCCCCACTGTGCTCCCAGTGTTGCTCAGATGAGGACTGGAGCTCTAGGGCTGAGTTTAAACTGACCTCACGGGCCCAGGGGAAGGTCCTGGGTGGGACAGGCCACCAGCCACGAGGGCCACGACAGCTGTAACCCTGAAAGGGCAAATCCCCCAGCTGGGCTGGCTGTGTGGGGCCCAGAACTAAGATGTGAGGGCTGGGGAGGGGGGTCTGCAGAGAACTGGAGACACAGGGTATCCAAGATCAGGAGGACCTCTGGGTGCCTCTGGTTTGGCCTCAGTGCCAAAACAGTGAAACTTGAATGGGCTGTTCAGGGTCACATCTGGGTCACATCAGGGTCACATCTGGGTCAGTTGTGAGTGTCAGGGAATGGAGGTCCCATAACTTCTCTTCCTTTTTTTTTTTTTTTTTTTCTTTGAACACACTCAGGCAGATTTTTTTTAATCTAATTTCCCTTCCTTCCCTTTGTGTCTGTTGGCTCTCATGATTCCCTGTGCAACTCCAAGGAGAGTCACAGAATCACAAGGTGATGGAACAGTTTAGGGTGGGAGGGACTTCTGGAGGCCATCTGGTCCAAGCCACGCTCAAGCGAGTCCTTGTCCAGTCAAGTCTTGAACACCTCTAAGAAGAGAAATCCCACAGCCTCTCTCTGGCACCTGTCCCAGTATTTGATCAAACTCATGTTAAAGCAAAGCTCTATTTCTAACTTGAATTTCCATGTTCCAGCTTAGATCCATTGCTTCTCATCCCACCATCATGACCTCCTTGAAAAATCTGGCTCCATGTTCTTTGTGTGCTGCCATAAGATGGTTGCTGCCAGCAATGGGACCCCTTCTGTGCCTGCTCTTCTCCAGGTGGAGCAAGCCCAGTTGTCTCCAGTTCTCCTGACGTGTCCTGAGCTGCAGGACTCCAACCAGCCTGGTTGCCTCCCGTGGCCTCCAGACTTGCTCCAGTCTGTTCCTTGCAATGAGGGGTCCAAAGCAGGACACAGTGCTCTGAGGAGCCTGATTCCACCTGCTCCTCACCCTTCCACAGGGTAGCTCTAGGCAGCCACGAGACCCCATCTCAGCCTTCTCTGCTCCAGGCTGGACAAACCCATCATTCCCAGCATCTCCACACATGCCGTGCACTCCTGCCCCAGCTGTCCTGGTGCTCTTAGCTGGATCCTTCTGGAGCTGCAGCTGCTGCTCTGCACAGGGGAGCCCCACACAGCCCTCCAGCCCAGCTGTCTCACCTGTGGAAGTGAATAATCCCTTCCCTCACCCTCCTGGCTGCATTTTTCCAGATGCATCCTAGGATGCAGCAACAAACAGAACTGTGGCTGTTCCAGAACCAAACATTGATCGAGGCCAGGTTGGACAGGGCTTGGAGCAGCACAGTCTAGTGGAAGGATGGAACAAGATGTCTTTGAAGCAAGATCCAACACAAACCCTTCCAGGATTCTGTGTTTCTGTGAAATACACTGAACAGGAGCTGGGGCCCAGAATAGAGCTGGGTGTTTGGAGAAACCTCTCTGTGACTTTTCCCCTGCTTTGCTCATCCTGATCTTCACATGGGCTGCAGCCTCCTGTAAAAGCTGGCTGGAAGCTGCTGGAGGAGCCCTGCTGAGGGTCACTGCCTGTCCTTGCACAGGCACAGGAGTGTCCATGACCAGGTGACCACACTGCAAGGACACAGTCTGTGACAGAAAGCCCTGCCTGTCCAGCCCAGGGTGGCTGCTGGGCTACAGGAGCCCTCCTAACTCAGAACTCTGCAGGCATCCATCCCAGGGAAAAGGGAGGTCTGGCATTTTCTGTAGACATCCGTGGTGTAAGTGCTCCTAGAGCAGAGAGGGGCTTGAAGTGAGACCATTTTACATCAGTGCCACTTCACGATGCCCCAAACTCCCTTGTGATTGCTGCAAGGGCCACCACGGTGCCAGGGGGACCACAGTGCATGTTGCACAAGGGGCAGCATGGCAGTGGCAGGGCAGGGGTGTCAGGAGGCACTGGAGTGGAACTTTCTGAAGTTCAGGGCACAGTTTCCCAGGAACACTGGAGTACCTCTTCCCTGAAGGGTCCGTGGGGTTCCAGGGGCTGTTGAGCTCAATGTCAACTCTGAGGAGAGTGATTTACGCCTGATGTTTGATTTCCATCCAGGAGGTGAAAGTCACCTGGGTGTTTACTTACCAGCTGAGCTCTGTGGAGATGCCCCAAGAACGTCATTCCCTGGGGAAACACTGCACACTGAATTGTGGTTATTTTAGGGCATTTGCAAATTATTTGCTTTGCCTCTGGAGAAAGCTCTTCACCTGTGTGACACACAGACTTCATTGTCTGAGGACTGATCACTTGATGGTGGAGAGCAAATAAGCCCTAAGCCACTGGTCCTGCTGCCAACCAGAGGACAAGTGCTGAGGTTTGGGTCTCATGCCTCCACCCCCTCACCTGCTCAACCCTATAACTTTCAGGCTGGACAGCCCTCCAGGCAGGCCAAAAACAGCCAGCTTTGTGCTCCACAGGGTCCCCAGAGAGACAGCATGGGTGAGTGTAGGGTGGGATGGAGGGCATGGGATGGGATGGGATGGGATGGGATGGGATGGGATGGCACCTGTGCGTGTGGCTGCAGCTCACAGGGTATCCCAGCACTTTGCTGCGGGGTCTGTCCTCCCACACCCTGGATATCCTGGTGCTGAGTCTGTGCCTTGTCTGTGCCTGCTCTGCCCTGGGCTGGGACTGAGGCAGGAGCCTGCATGCTCTGCTATTTCCAGGTGGTACCAGTGTAGTCCTGGAGTGCCACATAGACCATTTTACAAGTTCTGTATTTACCATTCTTTGCAATTTTCAGTTCTCCAAAGAAAGTGTTAAATACTCTAGAGTAGAAAAGGGATTTTTTAGATTTTTCCTGCTGAATGTGTGATATTGAACAGGTATCCAGATCTGGAGGTCAGATGCTCAAAAGCACATTGCTGTCCCCAGCAGAACACCCACAAGAGGCTGATCCTCCTCCTGCATCTCCTTCCTCTGCAGACTTTTCATGACCAGTCCCAGGGGAAGGGCTGGCAGTGGGGGAAGCATTTCTTCCCTGGGGGCCTCAAGGAAAAATGTCTTTAAACATGTCCCTAAACACAAGTATATCAACACACCAAATGTCCTGTAGGAACTGAGAAGTGAATCAGTTGGAGTGAAGTGTGTTTAAAAGACTTGCTGTAAAACTGTAACCAGCACGATAGACTGGGACATCTCTGAGCATTCCCAGAACGGGGTGTTTGTCTCTAGGGTGGCTGCAATTCCACACAGTGGTTCCAGGCTGGCATCCAGGATCATTTTCCTTCTCAGGCATCCCAGAGAATGGTGCCAAACCCAGGTACCCTGGGAAATGCACTAGATGTTGGCTCTGCTTGGTTTTGAACAGCGAGGGGTTCACATCAGTAATCTGCCAGGTGAGCTGTATGTGTCTTATCAGGAACAGAATTCCCCACGGGCAGGCAGCTCCACAGTGTCCCACTCTTTAGGAATCATGACAAACTTTCTGTTATTTTACTTAGGTTGAATACTGCAAAAAGTGTGCTGGTTTTTCCTAGTGCTCTGAACCAGAGCAGACCAGACCAGCTGGAAAGACATATGGAAATCTTGAAGTAGCCACATAACCAACATAACCACAGAAAGGGCATCATTTACCCCAGACCCACTCTAACTCCTGGAGGGCTGTGCTGCTTTCTTTGCCATGCTGCTTGCACACACAGCCCTGCCTGGGGCTTGTTCCCACCCAGACCCCAGGGTCTTAGCTCCCACAGCCCCAGGGCAGTGCCAGCTCAGACCACTGGTGAGGCCCCACCTCGAGTGCTNTCTCTGGTCTTGAAGGTCTCTTCCAACCCAGTGATTCTGTGAATGTGTCATGAGAGCATGGTGGGAGCTGGGAAGAAAGGGGATTCCTCCCTCTGTGTTCACCCTCCTTGTTATGTCTAGTCCCGAGTCTTGAGTTTTACAGAGATTTCTGATTATGGACACTTTGGGTTTGGACAAGGTTTTGGCAATTCTTTGGTCTCAAATACCACTACTCACTGCTGCTGATGTGTATAGGACAGCTCATCTAAATGAACTTGTCTACGTGGGGCTCATGGCTCCGAGGGAGCTCTACACACAGTTTTATTTTCCTGTTTTACTCTGAATGTGATTAATGGCTTTCCAGTAGAAGAGTTATGATCTCTTTCTTCCAATGTCTTCCCATTTCAGCTAGCCAGTGCCTTTGTCTCCTGCTTTTGACCTGCCTGCTGGCCCTGGGAGCATCTTTTCCTGATGTTGACATAAGAAACTTGTTCCTCCTCAATGGCACGATGGATGACATTATGAATGCTCCCCCAGAGTCCTCCCAGCTCGGTAAGTCTGGCCCTGCAACAGGGAGAGGCTAACAAGGTCCTGATCAGTCAGATCCTACATCCTCACCAGCCTGCCCACACCTCTGTCACACTAAGGAAGGACTAAACACTGATCTGAGAGTGTCTTACTGGAGCAAGAGTAACCTTAGGGTCCCCCTCTGCTTGCTGCCTGTCTCATCTCCTGCATGGCATGAAGTTCTTCTGTCCATAAGGGACAGAAGGATAGCCCAAAGCTCAGAGCTCACAGGATCCCAGGAGAAAGGACAATTTGGCAGCAAGACCAAGCCCAGAGTCTTGTGGGCCATGTGCTCTTCAGTGGAGAAGGGTTAAAGATGCTCCCAGTGTGTTTTGAGGATATGGAAAACAGTTCCCATCTCTGGAAATCACAAGGTCAGCAGAGAACTGAATTCAAGGGAGACCTCAATAAAAGAGGAAATAAATGAAGTTAATACAGAGAGTTTAAGCAGTGGCACTGGCACAGGGCAATCAGCCAGGAGATGGCACAGAGTCACCTACAGCTACCAGGAGCAATCAAGAAACCTTGAAGAAATGCTCAGGGGAAAAATACCCAGGGGCTGTGGGTGGGATGTGGCACAACAGAAAGAGCTGATTCCCTTCCAAGGGAAGAGGAAGTGTGCTTGGCAGAGGAGCTCAAGGTCCAAGTGTTTGGTGCTGGTTTCAGATCACCTGTGAGGAAACTGCCAGCATAGGGAGCACCATCACTGAGACAAGAGTTCAGCAAGAACTGCAAGTCTGAACAGAGAAAGCATGAGTGTTCTGGACTCCACAATGCTCTCAGGAACATGTGTGATTTTGGGGTTGTCTTGTGCAGGGAGCTGGAGTTGATGACCCTTGTGGCTTCCTTCCAACCTGGGGTATTCCATGATTTTGTGATCTCTCACCTACAGCACTGGTAGCGTGCTCTGAAAACATCAGCAGCATGAATGCATGACAGAAAAGACAAGCCAGCATTCCAAAGCCTTGACTTGGAGAAGAGTGCTTCCAAAGGGATGGGGTATGAAGGCAGAAAGGAGCAGAGTGCCTTACAACACAAACATGAGTGAACAGCTTCATGTGGCTGTAGTAAAAGTAAATGCCACGGTAGGAAAGTCCTCCAGACCATGTCACATGAGTGTTTCCCACTCCACACAGGCTCAGGTTGTAAAGAAAGTCAAAGGGAGTCAAAAAGAGAGTCAGTATCAAAATCCAGAAAGTCAGAAGTCTGGCAGGCAGAATGTGTCAGGAATGGGCTGATACAGAGTGCAAGAGGCTTAAGTTAAACACTTCACCAGGGAGGAGGTGAGACAGTGCCAGCTGAGACTGAAAGCAGGGAGCAGGTATTTGAGGATGTCACAGCAGCAGCTGCAGGGTTAATTGTCTGTTTTACAGAGGGGACAGGAATGGCTTTTGTGATTCCATAAGCCTGTGACTGATCCTTCTGTTTTACAGCCATCAGTGGATACAGAGATGTCCTTGCAAAAGAATTGCATTAACTCATTCTAAACCATCCTCTCTTTCAGCAACACCCTTCAAACTCTCTTTTGAGCAGACACCTCTCCCAGCTTCTGGCACCTGAGCCTGTTTTCCTGTGTCTGCTCTCACATTTCTTCCCTCCCTCTTTAATCCCTCTTCTTCTCAAGTCCCTCACTGCTGCTGCTGCACTCTAACAACCATCTTCCCAGTGTTGCCACCACCATTAGGGGTTTTCCCCTACACAGTATGTCCTAATCCTTTCCACCAAAAATCATCAGCCTCACTCTAACACCATGTAAATTCCCCCAAATTACCAACTTGCTGATATCTGAAACTGGTGAATTCCTCTGGGATTAAGACCAGTAACAGAAAAATATCATCTGGAGAAGACTGAGCTCTCCTAGCAGGAGACATGTCTACTCCCCACACTCACTCCTGTCTCCTGTGTTAATTTATTTAGATGATGGTGATGGACACGTCCGACAGGCCAGGGACATCGCCCACCACCCATCAGCGAGCCATGGTGAGTCTCTGCATCTGCTGAGGGGTTTCACCATCACTGGGCTCACCAAGAGCTCTCAAACAACTTTCCCATGTCTTACACGTGCACTGGCTCCTGCTAGGAATATGCTGATTTTCTGATGGGCTGCAGAGATGCCACAGCTCACAGCCTCAGGGACTCTGCTACCAGCTGTGTCCTGGGCTCAGTGTTTTTGCATGGGGAATTTTACAGATAAAGGTCCAGACTGGAAAGTGATGCTTCATTATTGGGAAGTGGTGATTATTCATTTTCCTGTTTTCACTACACAGTTGATGAGAAGACTGGATGGGACAGAATTACTGAACTGGCTGGGTCAACATTAGCCCATAAGGCCAAAGATAGGTCCTACCTGGGTGGGGACAGCTGGTGACAGAGGTACTGGGAGTGGAGCAAATTCCTTCCCAGCAGTGTGTAGGTACATTCAGCTGTTTGCTGTATGAGGTGCAGACACTCTGGAGCATGGAAAGGCCGTAATCAAATCCAACAAGTCAGGAAGTCTCCAAAGAGCTACTTGGGTAAGGCCAGAGAACAGCAATGGCTTTGCCCTGTTGAGATCCCGAGAGCTGATTTAATTGTTAGAGATATGGATGTCATGGTCACCCTCTCTCTGGGGCAAAGCACTAAACCTCTGTGCTGTACCAGCAAGTGACTTTGTCCCCCAGATTTGCATTTGTCTGTGGTGATGCAGCAGCTGCGTGGCACAGGCACATCACTGAGACTCAGCCCACCCTGGAGGAGGGTCCTTGGGTGACAGCAATGCCTGGCTTGGTCTCACCAGACATTTTCACAGTGTGTCCCCATCAGTCTGAATCCCGTCTTAGGAAGATGTGAAGCTCAACTCTTGCACTGATCATGTCAAGACTTTGATTTACTCCTGTGAGCGCAAGGCAGGAATGCAGCCTAGGAATGTGTGTGCAAAAGGATGCAGACACAAAAGAAATACCCCACTTTTAGGGGGATTTAATAACCAGCTCTTGTTTCCAGCCTCAGGTTGGCCCAAGGATTGCAGTGAGATTCCCCGTGGGAGCCACAGCGGTGTGTACATCATCCAGCCCAAAGGGCTCCACCACCTCGTGGTGTACTGCGAGATGAACGTGACCCACGGCGGCTGGACCGTCATCCAGAGGAACCAGAGGGACACTCCCGTCACCTGGGCCGAGTCCTGGAGCACCTACAAGTTTGGCTTCGGGAACGTGCGCACCGAGTACTGGCTGGGCACCGAGTACATCCACCAGATTGCCAAGCAGAAGGTCTACCAGGTCAGGTTTGTCATCCAGGACTCCGCAGACAACCTCAGCTTCGCGGACTACAACCTGTTCAGCGTGGAAGACGAGTCCCACGGCTACCGGCTGAGGCTGGGCTCCTACAACGGGACAGCTGGGGATGCCATGACCTCAGACAATCCCAACAACATGCACGACAACATGAAGTTCTCCACAAAGGATCAGGATCAGGACACCTACAGTAAGAACTGTGCCTACAGCTACGAGGGCGGGTGGTGGTACTCATCGTGCTACTCCGTGCGGCTGAATTACAAAGGTGGCATGACCTGGGGCAACCTGTGCAAGGGGAACTGCAAGTCCTCTCTTATCCTCATTAAACCAGCTTCTTATTGTTAGTGCTTCTTCCTCCTCCTGTCCACAGTGGACACTCTGCAAAGGCTCTGCATGGCCAAAGAGTGTGAGCCTCTCTGGAGCAGAGCGAGGAGCACAAGGGTAGCAGGGCTTTAATGAAATGCCACTTTACAGTCCCCCTCTCCAATTGCAGACTCCCCTCTGCTCAGCTCTGTTCCCCTGTGCTTGCCAATGATTCCTTGTTATTATGTTCATAATCAAAAATTAAAAAACACTTATGAAATTTGTGGATTCCACATGTACCTTCCCTGTAGGAGGAAAACACACAGCTCTGGAGTTACATCAGAGTTTCCTTGCTGTCTCCAGAACTCAGAGAAAGCAAAAAAGCTGCATGCCCCAAATTTCCATATACTCTGAGCCTCTCTGCAGTGTTTGATAAAGCATCCAATAAACATGCTTGCTTGAGCTCATCCTTCAGTAATGATATCTGTTCTGTGCCTCTGATCTTCTCCCCTGAGACCCAAGAAATCCCATGTCAGGAGCCAGGACTGGAGTCTTGAGGCTTATCATAGAATCATAGCCTGGTTTGGGTTGGAAGGGACCTTAAAACCCATCTTATTCCAAACCCCCTGCCATGGGTAGGGACACCTTCCACTAAACCAGGTTATTCAGCCTGGAGAGAGAAAGCTGTGAGTGTTTCTCATGGATGTAAAAAAATTAGACCCAGTTACACTGTGATAAAGGCCTTGTGATCTGCACAGCACAGGGAAGGGATGCACAGAGCAGCTCCAGGATGGATTTGTGTTGGCTGGAAGAGCAGCTCTCCTGTGCCAGGGTCAGAAGCTGGTACAGCAAGGAGACATGGTTGTTAGAGGGGTCCCGGAATTTTTCTTCTAGGTTTCTGAATCCCTGCAAACATTTAGTGACCCTGTGGCAGCAGTTCCTGGTCCAAGTGGGGCAGCTTTCCTCAGGGGACAAAGGGGCCACACAGACCCGCTGTGACAGGGTGTCCCAGGGACAGGGTGCCTCAGGGACAGGGTGCCTCAGGGACAGGATGTCCC
>VXBC01013340.1:48456-58552 GCA_013399945.1 Ploceus nigricollis
CCCTGGGGCAGGCAGCACTCTGTGGCTGCAGCCACTGCCTTTCCCTTGCACCCAGAGGCACCACACACAGCCAGTGCCTGAGCCACAGCACCCTGCCAGCTTGTGGGGCAGCCCTGCCCTGGTGCTGGTGGGAGCTGGGAGGTGACGCTGCCCGAGGCTGGAATACTGGCTGCCATCAAGTGTCCCTTTTTCTGCTACCAGCACCTGCCAGCCAGCCCCTGTCCCAGAGGGGCAGTGAGCCAAGCCTACCTTGGGCCTCTGTGGTGCTTTGGCATGTGCACAGACCAGCCAGAGCCCTGGGGTCTCCAGAGGAAGGTGAGGGCAGAGCCCTGTCCCAAGCCTGAGGGAAGCAGGCAATGGCAGTACTGGACCCCCCTGAGCTGCCAGTGAGACCCCCACAGCAGCTGCATCTGTGTCATGGGCACGGCAGAGAGCACAGGGCACCCAGGTTGTCCCACAGCACCCCACTGAGAGCAGGTGCCTCACTGGATGGCTGGGCAGAAGGGCACGGTGCCAGGAGCAGCAGGGTGCCAGGAGGTGGCAAACAGGCAGTCAGGCACTGGCCTGTTCAGAACCAGACTGGATACAGGAGGAGGAAGGCTGCTGCTCCTCGCTTGCAGGGGGCTGGATGCAGCAAGGGCTGCTCCTGGGACCACAACAGGAGAAAGCCCAACTGCTTCTAACCCCCGGCCATGGGTGTGAAAAAGCAAGGCTGGAGCAGCCCTGCTTTGCAGGTGAGTGCTGCCAGGGGCTGTGGATATCAGCAACAGCCCCAAACCCCAGCAGGCAGAGTCCAGGCCTGTGGGCAAGAGGAGCCAGGACTGCCATGTGCCAGGGCTGAGAGCACTGCCATGAGGCTGTGCTGCAGGATGAGCAGCCAGTGAAATTCACTGGCCTTAGACTATCCGTGCCATCCTGCCCTGTCAGGCCAGCATCAAGGAGCAGCACTGGCCCCCATGTGCCCTATTCCTGTCCCCAGGCAACTGTGATGGCCCCAAGCAGCAACTCCTTATTCCACACTGCTCCATCAGGCACCCACCACCTGCACCTCCAGCCTTTGGCACCCTACTGGGGTGAGGGCTCATGTAGGGAGGGGACAGGGAGGAGTGGCAGGGACGGAGCCCCAGAGCCAGACACAGTCACTGGCCAGGCAGGGCTGGGCAGAGCACACCCCTGGGGAAGGGCCCCGAAGAGAAGCAGCCCAAGGGAAGGTGTTTGCAAGCACAGATGCGGCTGACAGACATGAGAGTTCGAGGTGATGGGCAAGCTGGGCAGGTTGACTGGGCACCGTACTCCCGAGGACCCCAGGCACCCACCATCCCTCCCTCCTCCTGTCACTAACACAGACTGCCCACCACAGGATGAGCAGCAGTGCCCACGGGCACTTCTGTCCCCCACCCAGTCCCAGCCAGCCACCCAGCCTGGAGCAGTGATGAGAGCTTGGGTTCCCCCCCAGGGTCCCCCTTGCACCCATCACCATCGCCGGCCCCCCGCCTGCGCCCCGGGGCTGGAGCTCCCTCCACACAGACGCACCGCACCGCACACACAGCGTCACAAACAACCATGCATTAGAAACTGAAATGCTGCTGGGAGGCTCCGGGGCTGCGTGGGTTGCTCCGGTGTGGCTGCAGCCCCATGGCACGCGCGGCTCCATCCATCGCACACAAACAGTCCTGGGGGGTGAGTCTAGCCGAAAATGCCGCCGAAGGTGGAGGCGATGACGATGCCCAGGATCACACAGCAGATTATGATCATGATCTTCTTCTGCTCAGGTGTCCCAGCAGCGGTAGGGAGAGAGGGGAGAGGGGATGGTGAGTGTTGGGGCAGGATGGACCCAGGAGTTCAGAACGGCAGTCCGTCCTGCTTCCCTTTGCCCGTGGTGGGCTCTGAGCAACACCTTGGGAGCCAGAAGGGCTCTGGCAGTCCTGGGCAGGGAGGGACACCCCTGATCCTGCTTCTGCCCTGGGATGGCAGAGCTGAGCTGGTGGCCTTCAGGTCCCTAAGCTGATAAGGGACCAGGTGTTGGGAGCAGGACAGACAGCTGGCACTGTGCTCAGAGTCTGAGCTTGAACCATGACCTTTCCCTATTTTGTTTTTGCAAGGGATGTGGCTCTTACAGCATGCCTGGTCCAGGGGTCCACCTTGTCCCTTTTCCTCCCCACAAGCAGCACCCCTGCCCTATGGCTCTTGTCAGCTTTCACACAGCCTGTGCTGGGAGCTCTGCCTCAGCTGTGCAACCCTCAGGAGCTGGGCTGCTGCCAGTGGTGTGGGGTAATGTGGTCCCCGGGCACCTGCACAGCTGTGCCAGGCTGCCTGGGGCAGGCAAGGTGCCAGCCGGGCCCTGTGCCTCGGATGGAGGTGTCAGCAGTGCCCCAGCCAGAGCCGTGACTCACCCGTCTGGCTTTGCTCTGGTACTTCACCGCTTTTTTGGTGTCGGACACAGCCCGCTCCACGTAGTCCACCGAGTGCTCCACGTTGTACTCGATGCGGTCAATCATTTCTCCCTGCAGGAGGAGGACACAGCCCGCGCGCCCACGCAGACATGAGCTCCTTCCTGCTCTGCTGCTCCCTGGCTCCGGGGGGATGCTGCCCTGGCCAGCAGCCCTGCATGGAGAGAAGCACCATCAGCTGCCCGCGGGCACTGGGTGTTTCCTGGGCTGCCCTGGGGTGTGGGCCCTGGACTGCATGCCCCATCCCAGAGGATCTCTGTGCGCAGCCCAGCAGGGAGACAAGCAAGGGTGAGGGACAAGGGAGCTCTCAGCCCAGTCCTGGCGCTGACCTGTCCAATATCTCAGGTGACATCAAAGCCACAACGGGATCTACACCAGCACCACCCCACATGCTGCTGAAACAGGAGGCATGGCAGGGAGCAAGGACAGCGCCAGCAGCACCATGAGGGATGCCCAGGAAACCACACACGTGCAGGGACCAGGGACCACCACTCCCAATCCGCACAAGCGCCGCACCGAAGGCAGGAGGGTCCGGAGCAAGGCCAGCCAGGACTGGAGAGCCCTACAGGGACCTCTGCCCCTGCTGCAGGGGTAGGCTGGGAGTGGGGGCTCCTCTGGGTGTGGGGACACCGGTTGGGGTGAGCTCCTCCAGCCTTGTTCACCTCCTTTGGCCCCATCCTGACCGGGCAGGGAAACAGCCAAGTCTGCAGCAGCTGGACAGGGTTGGCAGGAGCGGGAGGTTTGAAGCCCTGTGTCCTCCTGCATGGCATGGAGGGAATTGAGGGCACAGAGCCTTGGGCTCATAGCCAGCAACTCTGCAATGCCCATTTCTCAACCTAATGCTGGAGAGCACAGGGAGGACAAACCTTGGGGCCCAGGGGTGCTGAGCACTGAGCCCCACCAACTGCTCCTTGTCTTGTGTACAACTGCTGCTGCTTCTTCCTACCTGTCCCATGCCAGGGCAGAGCAGAGCTGCCAGCCCTGCTGCCTGCCTGGCACCCTACTATTCCCAGTGCCAGCAGCTCCAAGCTTCTCACCCACAGGACAAGGGTGCTGGCACTGTCCAGCCCTTAGAGCAGGACATGGAATCATGAATCCCCACATGAGTCCCCCACTGCAGAGAGGACAGGCCACCAACACCATGGTGCCCTGGTGACCCTTGCCGTCCTGCCACTGGCCATCCCAGCGCCACACGAGCAGCAGACATGCAGGAGCAGCCATGCAGAGCAGAGCATGCAGCACCACGGGGCTGGGCCAGTCGGCCTTTACCTGCCACCGACGTCTCCTCGGGCCATGGCAGCATGGCGGGCAAGAAGGGGGGTGAGCAAAGACACAGGAGCACGTGCCTGGCTGAAGGGACTGGTGCCACGGGCTGGCAGCACAGCCGAGGGGCCACCCCGAGCTCACCCACCTGGGCCTGGTGCTCCAGGGAAGATGAAGAAATCTCCCCTTGCATGGCAGCCACCCACTGCCCTCCTTCTGAGTCCCTCACTGAGCCTCCCACCCCACACACACACAGCACCCCAGTTCTGAGGTGCCAGGCAAGTGGCTCCAGCCCTGGGGAGCCCAGCTCAGCCCCACTGGGAGCCATGCTGGTCCTAGATGTGTTTGTTTTTCTCTCAGCACCCACCCAGGCAGGGGAGCACTGTTCTCCAGCTCCCCACCCACCACAGGGAGCCCCATCACCCTCCAACCCCTCCAGGTGAGCCCCTGGGCTGCACTTTTCCCCACCTGGCTCTCCACCAGCATGGCCATGTCCATGAACATGTCGTGCAGCTCCCGGATGCTGTTCTCCAGTTTGATGATCTCACTGTGCCGTGTCTCAATCTCGTTCAGCGCCTGCTTGGTGATGTTTGAATCCATGATGATCTGCAGAGACAGTAAGGCCACTGAGCACCATGCTCAGACCCAGCTCTGATGCTGGGACAGGAGGGACCAAGAGCAGGAGCTACAGAGCCCCTCCAACCACCCCCTGCCAGGCAGTTTGCAGCAGGCTGCTGGGATTCAGACTGCTCCAACACATCCTCAGGCCAGACCTGAGCCCCTAGGCCCCCTCCTATATGGGCTGTGTTCATTACTCTGTACTGAGGCCACTGTGGCAGCACATCCAGAGCCCATCCCCTGGGCTGGGGGCTGGCTCAGCTGCAGCTGGTGGCAGTGCTTACCCCAGAGGAGAAGATGGCCGGGTTGCCGCTCTCCAGCATGTCCTCCAGCTCCTCGCTGGTGGTGGTCCTGCCAGCTGCAACCACACAACACAGGTCAGCCAAGAGCCCCCTGTCCCCACCACAGGTCCCACAGCTCTACCACAGGGCTCTGCTGGCTCCAGGGTAATTCTCCCACGAGTGGAAGAGAGCAAAGCTTTCAGCCCCAAGAGCATACAGGGCAGTTTGAGGGGCTGCCCTCTCACAGCCTGGCGCTGACACCCCCCATTTTAAGGGCATCAAGCTGCCAGCTTGGCTGAGCTCACACAGGAACCTGTCCCTCCTGGACACCCTGAGCATTCCTGCAGAGCAGGGAGCAGTGCTAAGGGACCAGCAGCCAGCAGCACCCACGGTGCCTGTGAAGGAGGAGGGATGGGGAAGAAGCCACAAGCAGGTCCTGGACAAACCCTGTCCCAGCCAGTTCAACACCACGAGGACACCGGGCTCAGCTGGACTGCCCAGGTTTTGGCCCTGCTGCTGTGTGACAGAAGCCAAGCTCTGTCCTTCCCCCGTGGCAAAACCCTCCATGTCTCTGGGGGCCTCCAGCTCCATGGCTCCTCTAGAAACAATTCACCCACACCATGTGGTTCCTTCCCTTCCCTTCCCCACCCCGAGCAGTGGAGAGAGATGCTGATCCCTCCATGGGTGGCACTGATCCCTGCATCAGCTGCAGGGAACTTCTTGGGCTAGCAGCCATGTGGGACACATGGAATTACAGCCAAACAGAAGGAGGTGCTGGGCAGGGCACTGGGGCTGCCCAGTGGGATGGGGAGGGTGAGCAGGTCACCTGAGACAGGGCAAGTGACACCCCACTGGTGTGAACAGGGCACTCAGGCAGGAACAGCTAATGAAGAGACTCCACCAAGCTTGATGGAACCAAAACCTGCAGAGCAGGGCTGGGGCCTGGAGATGCTCCCCTGTGACATGGTGCCTGCAGCCAGTGGTACTGAAAAGGACAACAGCATCCTCCAGGACAAGTCCAGGGCACCTCAGAGTGGGGGAAATGGGGCAGAGCAGAGCTCTCAGACACGTGGGCAGAGGCTGGAGCTCTGTGTGAGGCTGGTCTAGACAAATACAACCTGGTAGTGACCCCAAAGCCCTGAGAAGCTGCTGTTTTGAGTCACATAAACAGCCTGAGGGGGTTCACAGATGCATGTGAGGCCTGAGCTTTGCCACCTGTGTACTCACGGATTTCAGGATCAATCAAGCTCCCACATTCCCCAGCTCCAAGAAAGGTCCTCAGAGGGGAAGGGTCCCCGGGAAGAGAACGGTCCCCAGCCCATTTCCAGACACCATTGCATGTTTTAGAGTGACAGAGCATCACTCCCACCAAGGATGACCCACAACAACCCTTGCCAGCTTTTCTTGCTGTTGGCTCCTCGCTCTGGGCTGACTCTGCCCTGCTCCCAGAAAGGGGGAACAAGGGACCAAGCAGCACAAATTTACAAACCCTCCTGTTGATGTGCCCAGCTCTGAGCAGTCACTGGCCCAGTGATAAGGAGGAGCATGCCAGGTGCTGTCCATGGAGAGCTGCTTGCTCTGCCACATGCCAGCCCTCGAGGCAGTCCTGAAGGGCTCCAGGAGATGCCACATCTCTCATGGGCAGAGGTGGGATGGGATGTGGGATACACCTTCTCATCCTGTCCTTCCTGCTGCCTCACTCCCCTCATGCAGAGCACAGAGCTGGTAAAAGCTGCATGGAGGGGAAGGATGAGAGCAAAGGCATTGCATGGATTAACACCTGGGCAGGCACTGCTGGCCTGGCCAAGGGCCACAGCTGCTCAGGAAGAACTTGCTTTAATGCTGAGCCAAAGCTTGGGGCATGAGGGCTGCATCTCACCCTCACCACCCAGTACAGCACCTGCCAAACCATCTAACCTGCAGGACCTCAGAGGACTTCCCAGGAAGGCCACTGCCTCCTCACTGGGTTCATGGTTTGGCTTCCTGGTCTGTCACTAGCCCCTCCACAGCAGTAAAATCAGCTCAAAGTGTCCTGGGTACCTGCCTGATCTGCTGCTCACAATCCCACAGGGCCGTGGCACAGCCAAAAATGGGAGTGACAGGATGGAGCCACTGCAAGGTAGCACCAAGGGAGAAGAGCCTGGGGGAACACTCCTGCCCCAAAATTTGGTGAAACACTGGAAAATCCTGAGAATTGGACCTGTGCCTCCTCAGAGAGCTCCAGAGTACATCTGCCTCTTACCTGGCATCTCTAGCAATTAAAGTTTCTTGGAGAGAAGCAACTTTGCCTACAAGACAAGAAGCCCAGAGCATGGAGGAAGCTGGAGAAGCAAACTCAGCCCTAAGCTGGCAGGGAGAGAATGGTGAGAGACAGTGCCCAGGTCACTGCAGAGCCCCTGGAAACTCTGGGACACTCTGTGAACGTGAAGCCACTGAGGAGACTTCCACCTCAAGGCCTGTAATGCCCACCTGGACAGAGTGACCATCCCCATGGAGCAGCTCCCAGGGGATGGGGCAGGAACAACCCTGTTAGGGTGTGGGGGAAGCTCCCAGGGAAGCTTCTGGTGCCACAGCTCAGTCCCAGAGCCCAGCTGACACTGGATGTCAGCTTGTCCCATTCTGCCTGCAGATGGTCTATAAATAGGGAAGGGAGCTCAGGGCTGAAGGAGTCCAATGTGCCATGGCCAAATCAGGGCTCAGCTGGGCTCTTCAGGCTGGCAGCATCCCCTGGGCTGGCAGCATCCCTCCTCCCAGCAGCAGGGCTGCACAGGCACCTGCAGAGCCACAGCTGGGGCTCACACTGAGGACAAGGCACCTTTCCAAGGCTGGGATCCTCTGCCTGGAGCTGCTTTCAAGCTCTTATTAGACACAAATCCATACAATTCATGGAGAGGTGGATAATGCTGTCCTGTCCACCTGCATGTGAGGTAACAGGTATGAGAGACTGGCCCACCTGGCTGTCACCCAGCTCAGACAGGCCTGGCACTGCCCATGCTGGTGTCAGGATGAGAAGGATTCAGCTACAGAACCCTGGGCACTTCCTGCCCTCAGAGCTGCTCCTGGGTGGGCAGTGTGATGCTGATGGTCACACAGCACAACCTCTGGCACACACAGACACAGCAGTGCCTACACAAGGAGAAGGGAACAGATCCTGAGAGGGCTGTGGGGAGCCCCAGGGGGTGGCTACAGCCCGGGGCAGTGACCCTACATCACCAACTCTGCCACTGTCCTACTTGCAGAGCCAGATGTGGTGAGGATGGAGAAACTTGCTGGTGCTGGGGAGCCTGCCCAGAGCACCTGAGCAACTGAGAAGTTCCTGCTCTCATACTCTGAAAACCCAAGTGATTTACTGGCTTTGCTGTCAGAGCTCCCAGCACTTTCTATCTTTGGACTCTTCAGCAGAAAACGAGAGCTGAGGATGTTGTGGAGATCTGTGCAGTTGCCACATCCCAGCTGAGCTCTGTCCCAAAGAGCCTGTGCAGGAGCAGCTGGGGCTGAAGGCCCTGCCTGGGACACCCCAGGCCAAGCAGAGCCCCTGCCCAGGCAGCACTCCTGGTAAAACATCCGTAAGCTGTTCCTTTTGATGAGTCTTTTTGCCAGGAAATATTCTCCACTGTCCCGATGGGGGAATCCAGCTTTGGCAAAGGGCTGTGCAGAGGGCTATGTCCCTCCCAGCACAGCCCCATCCCAGCTCTGCACCTCTTCCCACCCACCAGGCAATGCACTTCTCTCCCACACTCCTCCACACCTCCATCCTGAAGGGAACAAGAGTCCCCTGATGTCAGGAACTGGGACACCTCTCCTACAGCACACATTGCTCCATGGGCACTCCTGAGCAGCCCTTTCCCTCCACCCACCAGGCTCTGTCAGGCACTGACAACCTGGCAGGATGGACAGAGCAGACACAAGAATAACAACAGATCTTCAGGATTTAAGCAGAGCAGCAGAGCCCTCCCAAGAAAACAAGAGGAAGGTTTCTTCCAGGTCTGCATCCACTCAAGGACAAGGCTGAGTCCTTCCAAACCTCCTCTCTCAGAGGGAGGCTCAGGGATACCTTAAATTCCTGTTCACATGACAAGCCACTCCTCAGCTGTCACTGCAGGGTGATGTTGGCTGAGGGATGAGTCAGGCAGCTGGAGCAGTGACACATCCTGCTTTACAGCAAACTGGCAAGCTCTTGTTGAGCCTCGTGTCAGTCAGCCTTCCCATCCAGCCCTGTTAGTATCAGACATCAGACTAATCTGAACAAAGATTAAGGCTTGCACAGCTGCGTCTCCTTCCAGCCCTCCACAGAAATTCCCACACCCCACAGCACCCAGATTCCCAGACTATTTCCCACAGGTGACCAGATTGACTCACAGATCTCCTGTCATTATTCACAGTGAGTTGTTGGAGGAAAGAAAAACATCCATTTAGTTGTTAGGAAAAAAAAAAGGACTAAGTTCAGAGCCTTCCATTCTGAGCACAAACCCCACAACACGTCTGAAAGTGAGATTATTTGTAAAAATCCCCTTTAATCTCTGTATGCCCTGCCTTCCCCCTTGATTATTCCCCTAATTACATGGTTCTTCTTTGCTGGGGGATAACACCTTTGCTCTAAACTATCCAGGTATCCCTGACTGCCCAGAAGAACCATAAGGAGAGTGTTTCTATAGAGAGGCAGGACTGGACTGCTCCTAAGTGATGGGCTCAGAGATCTCAGTGCCACAGCAGTGTCACCTGGGTGAGGTGTCACCAGCCTCAGAGGTGTCACCTGAGGTCCACCCTTGGCCACAACATAATGGCTGCTAAGAGCCATCAGTCCTGGGCCCAGAGAGGTGCCTGAGGCAGCACTGAGGCTCCTGCTCTTCTTGTGCAAGGGAGACCATCAGGAGCAGGGAGTGCTCCCATCTCAAGAATTCCCTTCTCTGTTTTCATGTTTAGCTAAGCTCATCCATGAAGAAGAGCACCCTGAGGAAGGACAAGTACACACAGGAATCAGGAATTCCCATGAGCTTCTTTGAATTAAAAATTAGCTGCAAACACAGAAGAAATCCCTCTCCTTGTGATCCCTGTGCTCTCTCTGCAGCATTTTGGGATGCGCTTTGCTGGATGCACTTTGCCACTGAAACTCAAGGTACCACCTGTCCTAGGTTACAATATAAAGATGTATTCTGTTCCCATCCTCAAGAGCTGGTGAAACCAGGAGGGGCATTGGTTTATCTCCTGTTGATGGGCCCATCAATGCCTTTCTCATGACTCAGAAATAACTCCCTCCAGGAGCCATTTCTGCTTAATGCACCCACCACACCACTCACAGAATGATAACAGCCCATTGTGAGATGCTCCGCCCAGGGGGGAGGAGCTAAGCATCCCCACCTGGATATAATCTGGGATTTGGGACACAACAGTCAGTCTTTCCACTGGATTCCCAGAGGAATGGCCACCCCTACCCACTGGTTTTCCAGAGGACAAGAGCTACCAGATCGTTTCTACAGGATCACC
>VXBC01013340.1:58975-93928 GCA_013399945.1 Ploceus nigricollis
CCCAGGGGGGAGGAGCTAAGCATCCCCACCTGGATATAATCTGGGATTTGGGACACAACAGGCAGCCTTTCCACTGGATTCCCAGAGGAATGGCCACCCCTACCCACTGGTTTTCCAGAGGACAAGAGCTACCAGATCGTTTCTACAGGATCACCATTTCAACAAGACCATTTCGTCAGGACTGCCACCCCCACCCTAACTAGCAGGGTGTCAGGTTGGATTCTGACTCTGTCAGTGATTTTTCTTTTGTATTATTGCATGTATTTGGTTTTTTTCCCTTTTCCTAATAAATTGTATTTCTGACTCAGAGTCTCCCACTAGTTTTGCTTTCAAACCAGAACACCACCCCATGTCCATCTCCCACAGGAGCCGCGTTCCAGAGGCTCCTGTGCATCCCAGGTTTTCCTGGGAGCTCTGCCCAGCTGTGGGAGCAGCTCTGATCCATTGGGAGCCAGAGCAGGCCGTGCCCCATGGCACAGCCAGCACAGCAGTGTTCCAGGTCAGGTTTACTCACTGATCTCCAGCTGCCTCTGGATCCTGCCCTTGCAGCGCTCCCGGTAGTCGGTCTGCGTGGCGTTGTACTCCGACATCACCTCCACGAACTTGCGGGACAGGGTGGAGTGCTGAGAGGGAACACAGGGGGACAGGGAGCTGAGGGCTCCATCAGAGGGAGAGCCCTGCTACCCCTGCAGCAGAGAAGCACCTCCTGCACCTCCAACCACCCCAAAAGCATCTCCAGCCCAAATGCTGCTCCAGAGAGCGTGACAGAGCACAAAGGGGACAGGTGGCAGCAGGTGACACATCCCCAGGGGAGTGGACCAGAGGCATCCCTCATCCAGCCCTACCTAAGCACAGCTTCCAGCCCTACCTAAGCACAGCTTCCAGCCCTGAGAAGACACCCTGGGAGGCTGGCAGCACCCTCCTTGCACTACTTGTGCCTAGAAAGCCTGGAGGCCACAGCAGTGCCCTGGGTTGAGCCCTGCCTGCCATTGCCGTGCTGCTGGGACATGGCAGGCCCTGCACAGGCACAGCATGGACCCATGGGGATCACTCTGCAATGCTGGGGGCAACAGTACCCAGCCCTGCCCAAAGGCACAATCACAGAATCATTTAGCTGGGAAAAGACTCCAAGATTCTCATGTCCAACCTGTGACTGATCCCCACCTTGTCACCCAGCCCAGAGCACTGAGTGCCACCTCCAGTTGAAGGAGGGATGGGGACTCCACCACCTCCCTGGGCTGCCCCTTCCAAAGCCTGANAGAGCACTAAGTGCCACCTCCAGTTGTTCCTTCAACACCTCCAGGGATGGGGCTCCACCACCTCCCTGGGCTGCCCCTTCCAAAGCCTGACCACCCTTTCAGTGGAGAAATTATGATGCCCAGCCTGAACCCCCACTGGCACAACTTGTGGTTGTTTCCTCTTGTCTTGTCCCTTGTCCCTGGGAGCAGAGCCTGACTCCCACCCAGCTGCCCCCTCCTGTAGAGAGTGAGAAGGTCTCCCCTGGGCCTCCTTTTCTCCAGGCTGAGCCCACCCAGCTCTCCTCATCAGACCTGTGCTCCAGACCCTTCTCCAGCTCTGTTCCCATTTCTGGACAGTCTCTGCACAGTGAGGGAATGTCAGATGTGCCTGGTACCAGCAGCACTCAGATGTGTTGGTGCAGGTGTTCCTACACCTGGGGCAGCCCCAGCCAGCACAGCCTCACCTCCAGGAGACAACACAGGAGACATCTCCAGGGCATGCTGCCACTGGCTCTGCAGCTATTCTAAGCCAGCAACAGCACAGTATTTATGGAGAGCCTCAGCTCATCTTCTCCCTCCTCCAGCACAAACCTCACACCAACGCCCCTGGCAGCTCCAGCTCTATCCTCTGCTCGAGAGGTGCTGGCCCAGAGCAAGGTCACAACAGCTCCCAAGCATCTCAGCTCAAAACCAGCACCAACGTGATGGGCCATCCAAGGGACTCTTCTGCTGCTCCAGAATTGTTTTTCCTAAAATCCACTTCATTCCCATTCAGCTGAAAACTATCAACATATGTTGATCTGGAGCCAAAAATAGCCTGGGTGCTGAGTGACACCCTTCCTGCTCACTAGCACGCCATGCTACACCTCTTTTGCTTAAGAAATTACTTAACTCAGTGTTTATTTTCTCAGATTGTTATTTTATGTTCCTATGAGCATCCCACACGTCTACAATATGCATTTGATTTTTGAAGGAATATGGAGTTTTGTGCAAAATCAGCTGGAAAAAAGCATCTTAAATGGCTTTCAGATATTACAGAAACCTACCTGAATATTCACAGCAAATAAGAAGCATATCAAAATGTACCTTGTGTTGAACTCATTAAACAGAAAATATTAACTCAAGCTAGGAAAAGGATTTGTTTCACTCAGGTCTAGCAACTCTTCACTCCCCAAACATGGACATCCCCCAGCAGAGAGGACACAGTGATGTAAGGACAGATTCCAGGCTGGAGCAATGGCTGCATCCCACTGGGTGCTCTCTCACCAAAGCATCCCCAGAAGGTAAAAATTACACACCAGCTCTGCATGGCTGGGCAGGACAGAGCTTCACACAGAGAAATCCACCCCGCAGCCAAGCACAGGCCTCCTCTCCCAGCACTTCCTGGGATCCCTCAGCTGCACTTCCCACCCTCCCCTTCCTGGGGCAGAGGCTCACCTGAGTTTTCCTTATCCGCAGGTCAGCCGATGACCTGTTCAGTCCTTCCTCCTGCTCGATGCTCTGCTCAATGCCTGCTCAGGGCACAAGGACACATTAGTTTGTGCTGTTTGGAGAACAACCACAGAGTCATTAAGGTTGTAAAAGACCTCCAAGATCACCAACTCCAACTTTCCACTGATTACCTCAAGCCCATTAAAGCACTCTGCCAAATGCCACATGTACTCATTCTTGGGACACCTCCAGGGATGGTGACTCCACCATCCAGAGCACCTGTTCCAGGGCTTAACCAAAGGGATTGCTTGGCAAAGGGACTGTGAAAGACTGGATCAAGGAGCAGCTGGTATTGGGCACTTCCCAAATCCTGACTCCACCATTCAGCCTGGCAGCAAAGCCCTGTTTCATGACTGCAAAGCACCTGGTGCCTGGCCACTGGTTGTGATTGGGGGCTGAAAGGGCAGCACTGTCACCCTCAGGCTGGTGAGCCAGGATTTCCACATAAAATCACTGTGATGCTTAGGTCTGATTGCCAGTATTCAAACAAATTGGAGAGCTGTTTCCACCACAGAGGCAGGAGGAGAAAATCCAGAGCTGAAGTGTCTCTGCAAAATACCAAACCTCAAGACTCCTCCAGGGAACCTAAAAATAGCAGCTCCTCCAGCTGCCTGGACTGCACAGGGAGTACTCACCATGCTGGCATGAGTGCCCTGCACCATGCTGAGCACCCATGGAGCAGCACAGGGCTCTGCCTCTTTAATTAGGAAGATAATTGTCATGAAGCCCTCACTGCCCAAAGCCTGGGAGCCATGGCAGGGGGAGCACTGTCATGTCCCACGGTGCTCTGGGCAGGAGGGCTGGCACAGAGCAGGACTGTGCAATCCTGCCCCATTCCTGGAAGTGTCCAAGGCCAGGTTAGACAAGGCTTGCAGCAACCTGGTGTAGTGGGAGGTGTCCCTGCCCATGGCAGGGAGTGCAATGAGATTCCCTTAAGGCCTTTTCCAACTCAAACCATCCCATCATTCCAGGATTCTGTGAAAGCTGCTCCTCAAGGCCAGCTCAGGACATACTAATTCAAAGGCTTATAAAACTTGGAAGAAAGCTCCCATCAGCAGGCTGGCCAGTGTGCAGAGACACACATCTCCACATAAACCAGCCATGTGAGCTGGTGGCATCCCTGGAGCCTGGCTGAAGACCCCATTCCCAACATTGATGTCCCACAGCTCTCAGAGCCCAGCACTTCCCATGCTGGAGCAGGTTCCTCCTGCAGCAGGGCTCTCCCTCACCCTCCAGCACAGCTCAGTGCATTTCATCAGTGACTGGGCTTCCTTCACACTCCTCACAGAGCACTCCCCATTCCCATGGAATGGCATTGGCAAACACTGGGCATTTCTGGTAATGAGTAAAATCACATTTTCCTGAGAAGCTAGTAATCAGAATTAGCCCCTGCATGAGTAATGTCTGGCCTGAAGAAGTCAGTTTGTTGTCAGCAGATGTTGTTTTTGATCAGTCCTGACTGTTTTCTGTCATTGATCATGCTGGCCAGGAGACAATTTGGGACAAAACACAAGGTCCAGTCATCTGCTGCTCCAGGTAAATATGATACCAGAGAAGCTTCTCTGGAAGCAGGAAACAGGAGCCTGTCCTGCAATCCTTTAGGCTTTCAAAGTCCCTTACAAAACACTGAACAAAACACTTATGGAAAAGGATTTTTGTTTTTTAAGGCCAAAGCCTATCACCAGGGATCCCAGTGTGTCCAGGGCCATAGGAATGGATCCCTTGGACTGTGGAATGGATAAGATGGCCCCTGGTTCTCCTTCCTGGCTCTAGCTGAGATCATGTGTTAGGAGGACAAAGGGAGCATGGGAACAACAGAGGTACAGGTCTCCTGGCCCACACATGGGACATGGCCACACCACCGGTGACCTAATAAAGGGCTCCAGGCATATCTGAGTCCTCCATGACTGCGAGACTTCACAAAACCCTGGGATTAGTGAGGACACTGCCACCTTGGGGGAAGCACCAGCTCCTCTCCTACCCTTCAGACACAGCCAGGTCTTCTGAACCAATGCCAACCAAACCCCAGACTGATGTCCAAGACCACCACAGCCAAATCCAAGGTGCCAGGGGTGACCTGCCTCCTGTCTCAAGATGCTTCCATCCTCTTGGACTTTGGGGTCCAGTCTTGGAATTCTGGGCTGTCTGAGTGTTCCAGCACAACCTGACCATCAGTGGGTTGACAGCCACCTTGTTCTCACACCTCAGAGACTGACTGACTCTTCCAACAGTGGAAACTGAAGGTCACATCCTGCACCACATCCCACCCATTCACTCACCCAGACCTGAACAGAACCTTTGGCCAAGCTGGGGGCTTGCCCAGTGTCCAACCCCTGCCAGCAGCGTGGCTCAGGACTCAGAGCCCACCAGCTGCTCCTGGCCCCGTTCCCTCAATTCCATTCTGGGAACAGGGCACAAGGGGGCAAATTCACAAAGGGCAGATAAAAGCACCTGGAGGGCACAGCAGAGAGGGAAGGTGATGCTCATCCCTGGGAGTATTTCCAGCCTGGGACAAGAGTGCTCCAGGCAGAGCCCCACAGCTCCAGCACAGGCCAACACTCACTCTTTAGTTTGGAGCGCACTTTGTTCGCCGTCTTCTTTATGTCAGACATCAGCTCTTCCAGCTCCTCTTTCGTTTCTGGGGAGAGAGGAAAGAGCAAACATGGATGTGCTGCAGACACCACTAAAATCTGCTGCCCTGCGGAGTGTAGAGACCACAGCTGTGAGCACTTCAACCCCCGAAGTGGAAGAATTTCCAACCCCAACTGAAAACACTCCCACATCCAGACTGGGAACACTTCCACCCCCAGACTGGGAACACTCCCACCCCCAGACTGGGAACACTCCCACAATCCAGAATGGAACCACTACCACCACCCCATGTTCCGTGCTGGACTCTCCTCACACTCCNTCCCTCAATCCAGAATGGAACCACTTTCAGCACCCCATGCTCCGTGTTGGACTCTCCTCACACTCCTGAGACCTCCAGCTGCTTCCAGCTCTGGGGCCCCAGCACAGGTGTCAAACTGAACACGAATGAGGTCAGGTTAGACATGGGAAGAAATGTCAAACCATGAGGGTGCTGAGGCCCTGGCACAGGGTGCCCAGAGCAGCTGTGGCTGTCCCATCCCTGGAAGTGCCCAAGGCCAGGCTGGATGGGGCTTGGAGCAACCCGGGGTAGTGGGAGGTGTCCCTGCCATGGCAGGGGGTGGGACCTTTCAAATTCCCTTCAAACCCCAACCCTCCTGTGACTCTGTGATCCCATACAGGCTCCTCTCCCAGAAAGAAGCCAGGATTTGCAGATGTGCCCCTCACCGATCTGTGCCTCAGGAACTGCCAGAGCCCCTGCACACAGCAGCAGGGCTACAGCAGGGGCACAGCCCCAAGCCCAGAAAGCTGGGACCCAGCTGAGGTCTGCCAGCGCAGCTCTCCCTGCTGCCACCCCAACACTGCCTCTTGATTTTGATGAGATCAAGACTTAATTAAATAAAACTTTGTTTAATAGAGCTGAGGCATATTGACTGACTCATGTCAATGGTTCTGATGCCAGCTGCCAGTCACAGGCATAATTAGAAAATCCTGCTGATGGGAATGTTTTGGGGGAAGGTCCTATTGTTCTGGCAGGTGTACAAATTCCCATCCCTGAGCTACAAGCTTCAGCACTATTGGGAAAAGGAGAGAAGGAACACATCTGTGAAGTCCTTCACCCCAGGATATTTGCTGGAGAATGGGCACAAATGCAGTGGCAGAAACAGGACATTTTCAGTTTAAGTTCTCATTTAAGTAACTAATTATTTTTTTCCCCATTCTTAAAAAAACTTGCAATAAGAAGAAATAATAAAAAATTGTAAAATGAAGAAATTCCTTGAAAGAATTTGCAATAATAGGAAAGCAGTAAAAATAAGAAACTGTTATAATAAGAAATTAATAACTGCAATAAAAAGGAATTAATAATTATTTCTTAATAAAGAAATAAACCAGCCTGGCCTGACTCCCTGCAGCCATCCAGGCTGGGTAAGCAGACAGGGACCAGGAGTACTGCAGACAACAGGCTGCCATGGACACGGGGATGGGCTGGGAGCTGGGACTGTTCACCTGGAAAGAGGAAAGCCAAGGGGGCTCCTACTGCGGTCTGAGACCCCTGTGCAGAGGAGAGAAGCTGGGACCAGGTGTCCTGCTGGTCCTTGGAGGTGACATTCAGCTTCCTACTGAAGCTTGGAGGTGCACAGGAAGAGGACAAGCAGTGCTTGACCAAGCTGGGACAAGCAAAATGCAAATTAGAGATGAAGAAGAAAACCATCCATGATGGTGGTCGAATACCAGAGAGGCTGTGGGATGTCTGTCCTTATGGATACTCAGCACAAGGCTGAGCACTGGACCTGCTGGAGGGGACTGGCCAGGGGCGTCCAAGGTCCCTTCCCACCCATATCCACCTTCAATGCTACTGAACAATTCCACAGAACTCACTGCCAGGTCCTTCCCTTCTCCCTGTCACTTCGGGCTGAGGTATCCCCACCTCTGTTCTGTTCTTGTGAGACCTCACCTGCAGACCTGCTTCCAGCTCTGGAGACCCCAGCCTAGGAAGGATGTGGAGCTACTGGAGCAAGTGCAGGGAGCCCACAGAGATGCTCTGAGGCCTGGAGCCCCTCTGCACTGGAGCCAGGCTGGGAGAGCTGGAGATATTCAGCCTGGAGAAGAGAAGGCTCTGGGCAGACCTCAGATCCCCTTCCAGGGCCTGAGGGGGCTCCAGGAGAGCTGGAGAGGGACTGGGGACAAGGGATGGAGGGACAGAACAAGGGGGAATGGCTTCCCACTGCCAGAGGGCAGGGATAGATGGGATATTGGGAAGAGATTTCTCCCTGTAAGGGTGCTGAGGCCCTGGCACAGGGTGCCCAGAGCAGCTGTGGCTGCCACAACCCTGGAAGTGTTCAAGGCAAGGTTAGACAGGGCTTGGAGCAACCTGGTCTAGTGGAAGGTGTCCCTGGCCATGGCAGTGGGATGAGATGGGATGAGATGAGATGAGATGGGATGTGAGATGGTCTTTAAGGTCCATTATGACTGTGTGACACACTGCCATGAAGCTGCCACTGAGGACACACAGGACAAGTGCTGAGCCTCCACTCAGGGAGCCAGCAAGGGCCACAAGACCACACTGATGGAAGGAGGGGACAGGGAACAGGGCTGGATGCCTTCCCTCAGAATACTTCCAACTGAGCAGCATGAAGAACACTCCTTCTGGCTTGATTTGAGTCACAGGCCGTGTGAGGATTACTTGGCGGCCTGGCAGGCACAGGCTGCCCAGACAATTATTTTCACATCCACGGTGTCTGTTTAAGTGACTCACTCAGATCTATTTAACCATTCACAGAGAGTGACAAACAGCCACGGGAAGCTGAAGTACCACAACACTGCCGTGCTACGGCCAGCATCCCTTCCTGCCAGAGTGGCACTGAGGGGGCAGATGGGATGTTTCAGAGGATGAGTCAAGCTCCCCACATCCCATAGCTCACCCAGGGTATCTGCTCCATTCCCACTGGCACTGAGCACAGCGAGAGCAGAGATGTCCATCCCCATGGCCACGTGTCCCCAGCCTCTGCTGGGAGGGACAAGCAGTCTCTGATCCAAGGTCGAGTCTTACACCCCTGAGAAGCCCCAGGGCCTGCTGTGACCTGCCTGGGAGGGAGCCCAGGCAGTGCAGGCAGCAGGCAGGGGCACAAACTCCTCCTCCTCCCTCTGCCAACAGCTAATGAGGCCCCTGTCTGACAGGGAGCAGACACTCAGGCCAGGCTGGTAACACTGCAGGCAGGCAGGAGATGGCAGGCAGGAACAGGAACAGGAAGGCAAAAGCAGATAGGAGCAGGCAGGAGCAGGCAGGAGCAGGCAGGAGCAGGCAGGAGTGTAGTAAAGTTCTGCTAAGGAGTAAACAAGTAACCCTTTGTCTCCTTAAAAAGGAAAGAAGCCCAGAAGTTTCTCTCCTTAATTTGCTTTAAAGACACCTTATAGGACCTTGGGGACATCACCTCAAATTTAAGGATGGCCAATTGGACAGAAGCCAAAAGGTCCTGCCTAAGCAATTTCCTAGAAAAAGAAGAGAACAAAGGAAGTGATTGCTTTTGTGAGGTGTTTCTAGCAGGGTAAGAACTTCCTACCCTGGCTCGGCTTTTTCTCTGCTAAGAGATTTGTTATTTTGCTCTTTATTAAAACTTTTCTGTTTCTAACACTATCACAGAAGCCATCCTGCTGATTTTTAAGCCATCTAAAGTAGCTGAGCTATTTTGGGTGTGTTACATATCTCCAGGAGCTCATTCCACCTGGCTGGAAGAGACACCTGTAACACAGGAGCAGGCAAAAACAGGTGGACAGGAGCAGGCAGGATCAAGAGCAAGCAGGCAGGAGTAGGCAGAAGGAGAAAGGAGGAAGAGGCACACAGGAAGGAGCAGGCAGGAGCAGGCAGAAACAGGTGGACAGGAGCAGAAGGGAGGAACAGGCACACAGGAAGGAGCAGGCAGGAGCAGGCAGGTGCTGGCAGGCACAGACCTCCACCCTCCACAGGTACTGTCACTGTATCTCTCTGCACACCATGGTGACAGTGACTCTGCTTACAAGGTGCTCAGCCCTTGACTCTTTGCTGGGACTAAGAAACTTCACCTCGGCAACCTTCAAGTCTTTACTGACAATCACCAACCAAATCGTCAAGAAAAGTGCAATTCCAAGCTAATTCCCAGCTGAGTTACCTGGCAAAGCTGGAAGGATCTTTTTGGCAAAGATTTAGCTCTTTCAATAAAAAATGAAAGAAGGTCCTGGGAACAGTTCCTTGAAGAAAATTTTTAAAAAAAAAGTTTCTTGCTTGTCTAGGAACTTTCATTTTTGGAATGTTGGATATGTTGGGAATGTTGGGAATACGAAGAGGAAGCACAGACCTGAAAGCCACACAAGGATCTGGTCTCTGGGAGCAAATAATAAGGAATCCTTCCTAGGAACTCTAGGGAGTTGGCAGAAACATCTTCCACAGTGTTTCACGGCCTTAAAGCAACACAAATGAAATCTGTTTTAAAAGGTACTGGTGATGAGACTGGCTGGAAAGGTCCTGCACCAGGGTCAGGGCAATCCCCAGTGCCAGCACAGACTGGGGGATGGATGGANCATTTGACAAAAGAGATTTGGGACATCAGTGACCTCTGTGCAGTCCTTCAGTTCCCAAAGGCTGACATCTATTCTTGGAAACAGAGCTCAGAGTTTCACATTGCAACTTATTGATTCAAGCTGTGGGAAACAAGAACAGGAACATCAGATGCTGACTCAACCCTTTCCTAATTTGCTGGAATTTTTTTCAACTCTGGCCAATCAAACACTTTGCAGCAGGTATGACAGAATGGGGAAAAGGCAAAGGGGACAGGAGAGAACTGCTCAACTCCAGCTCCAAGCAGAGCCAGGCCTGTCCCATCCATGCAGGAGCAACACAAGGAGCTTCAGCTGCCTGCCAAGCTGTAGAAACAGGAGATGGCAAGGCCATCCATCTGCCTTTGCCAGGAGCAGGGCACAGGAGACAACCAGTACAGTCAGGAAGGACCAGAAGCCCGGGATTTTTAACTTCCTGCATGCCAGGAACAAATCCTGTTCAAGGTGCAGCAAGGAGAGATGCTGCCAAGGTTGAAGGTCAGTGCAAAATGTCCAGGCTTTTACACAGGAGCAGAACAGAGATGATGCACAGCAGGGTCTGAAAAGCTTGTGGGATCCCCTGGGATGAAAGGTACATGCTGAAACACCCTTCATTCACCCACCTGGCTGTGTTTTGGGGTGATTCAGAAGAGATTAAATTGTGATTTTTGACTTTTTACATCATTAAAAAGGAAGCAGGTGAGATTACAGAATCCTAGAATCACAGGGTGGTTTGGGTTGGAAAGCACCTTGAAGATCATTCCAACACCCTGCCATGGGCAGGGACACCTTCAACTAGGCCAGGTTGCTCCAAACCCTGTCCAACCTGGTTTTGGACACTTCCAGGGATGGGACATTTAACTGAGTTCCTATAACATATTTGTAGGTAATTAAAATCTGGTACCATCAGTGAAATTGCATTTATAGAACAGCATTTGATACCAGTGGTGGTGGATCCTGCTCCCCAAACTCTGGACTCCCAGCATGATCCCCACAGGCTGCCAGGCCAGTCCAGTCACTGAGAAGGACACTCTGAGGCCACTGGCCAGACACTGGGGGCTTTCCACCAATAACTGGGCTTGTAACACCAGAGTGGCCATGGGCATCCTCCTGTACCAAGCCCAGCTCAGCCCTCCCACAGCCTGCTGCTGAGACAGCTATCCTGAACACCTTCAGGATGTTCTCATTCTGTGGTCATCTTCTCCAACTGTTCCTGCTGCTCCAAACTGGCCTCAGAGCTGGAAAATTCCCA
The DNA here is from genome assembly GCA_013399945.1 of Ploceus nigricollis. NCBI lineage: Eukaryota > Metazoa > Chordata > Aves > Passeriformes > Ploceidae > Ploceus > Ploceus nigricollis. The sequence continues at coordinate 70,115 of VXBC01013340.1, forward strand.
CAGGAGGCCAATCTCAGGGTGAAAGGAGAGCTGTGCTATGTGTTAACCACAGAGTCACTGAATCATCAAGGCTGAGAAAGACATTCAGGATCATCAAGTCCAACATTTGACCAAATACTACCACGCCCACTAAACCACAGCACCACACATCCAGCTGCTCACCGAACACCTCCAGGGATGGTGACTCCTCCAGAGTCCTGTGACAAGACTTAACCGCTCTTTCAGTGAAGAATTTTTTCCTAATATCCAATCTAAACCTCCCCTAGCACAATTTCAGGCTGTTTCCTCTTGCCTTGTCCCTTGTTCCCTGGGAGCTGAGCCCCATCCCCACCTGGCTGCCCCTCCTGTCAGGGAGTTGTAGGGAGTACGAAGGGCCTCCCTGAGCCTCCTTTTCTCCAGACAGAGCTCCCCTAGCTGCTCCTGGTGCTCCAGACCCTTCCCCAGCTCCATTCCCTTCTCTGGACACGCTTTGCTGCAGTGAGAGGCCCAGAACTGGACACAGGATTTGTGCCCTGTTGGTGCCTGCCCTGGCACCAGCATTGCTGGTACCAACAGCTTCTTCTGCAGCCACTTGCTGGGTGTTTATAGCTCAACAGCACAAATGAGGGGACCACAGTGCTCACACCAAAGGACCTTGGTTTGGTGACAAGCCCATGCAAGGGTGGCAGAGCAGAGCTGGTGCAGTGCCCTGCTCCAGTTTCTCTGTTTCCAGAGAAAGTTGGATCTCATTTTTTTTCCCCAATTAACACTAAAACACCAGTTTGTAAACAGTGAGGGATGAAGGAGAATCATGTGTAAATGACATAATGCCTGTACCCTGACATGAACTTGAACCCAACTCCTGTAACAACACAGCTCCCAAAACTGGCTGCCCATCCTGCCTGCAGAGGGCTCATGGAGCCTCCTGCCTCAAACTCAGCAGCAACCCAGGCCCACAGCTCATCTCCAGCATCCTCAGCCCAACACATCCCTCACTGCCTTTCCAGCTTCCAGCTCCACTGGAGCAGCTGTTGGGAAAGCAGGAGGTCACGGGGCTGGCAGGAAACAGCTCAGAGCAGGGGGAGTTTAGGAGATTTTAAAATTAAAAGCAGGCAACAGATCTGATGGAAGCCCTGATGGAAGCACAGGATCCAGTGAGGGCTGTGGGGGAGAGGGCAGGTGGCTGCACCCCAGGACTCATCCCACCTTCACAAGGGACACCCAATTAAGACAGCAAAATTCATGCAAGAGAAGGGCTGTGGATGGCTGCTCCCACCTGCTGCAAACGTGCCCATCTGTCAGAGCTCCTCAGCCCTGCAGCATCACCCCCAAAGTTGCTCTCCTGGAGTAATTAGCTGGCTGATGAGCAAACACTCCTTCCCTTTCCATGGCCTTCTTCTGTCTTCCTATGGCTCTCCTCCAAGCCCTTCCTTTCATCCTGTTAGCTCCAGGGCAGCATTAGGGAAACCAGTCCCTCCACTGCCTGCTCCCATTCTGCCTGGAGCCACAACAAACCCTTGGCAGCTCCAGGATGGACACAGGGCACTTGAGATGGAGTGCTGGAGCTCACATGGACCAAAGCTGCCCCAGCCCTCCCACAGACACTGAGGGCACAGGTACCAGCTAAAGCTCCTCAGCTCTATTTTTATAACACTGCACTAATTGTCTTACCCTCTTTAGTTCCCCTGATCGAATTCCACTTCGTATACTCCATTATTTTACTCAGAAGCAAGGTCAGTTTAATCAGTCAATAATTACCCAGCTCATTCCCTCTCTCTTTAGAACTGATGCTCTCCTACCTCCCAAACTCCCAGTGCCCACTAGGTATGCCAGAAATTATTGGAAATCAACACTAATGGCAAAGGCACCATCTTACTCAGCTCCTGGAAAACTTCCCAATCAATACCTTCAGGCAGACTGAATCCAGCAGTGTCTATTTTTGGTATCAACTGTTTAGCAACAAACTGATTTACTGCTGGAATGTTGGAATTTTATCAGCATAAGATACATCATGTATTTCCAAAAAAAAAAAAAAGGGAAGTGTTTCCCATATGTTTGTGTCCTTTTGGCATTATTCTCCCATTTTCCTTCACTAATGCACCAAAATGGTTGAGAGGTTCTGCTCTTCTTTAAGCACCTGAAGAAAACTTCAGCTTGTCCTTCAGGCCACTGCTAGGTGGGTTTTCTGGCTCCCTGTGACTCCCAGCTCCAGTTTCTGTGACACTGGGAGAAGGTGGGAAAATATTTTCCTCCTCATCACACATGGGAGAACACACAGAAATGTAAATCCATGGCAAGTGAAACTCCAAGAATAGGAGGTACAAAGGAGTGGTAAGAAGCACTGAGGTATGCAGGGAGGATAAAGTGCTTTAAATTTATTCTGTGAGCACTTGATATCAAGGAGCAAGGCAGGACCATCCAGATGATTGAGTGTCCCTGGTACTGAGACCTGCCCTCAAAGGGTCCTTCCCCAGGCTGTGACAAAGATATTTCACACTTCATCCAAACAAATCTTTCTTCCAGGTCTGAGGAACACAAGCTAGGCTGAATTTGGGATCACAGACAAGCAATTGCAATTCTGCAGGGTTTTAACTGGTCCCATAAACAGAGATGTCTACAGCAATTAAATAATTCCTTTTTGTCCCAAGCTTTATTCACAGGCTCATGGACTCACAGGTTTGGATTGGAAGCAACCTCCAAAGATCATCCAGTACAACCCCCTGCTCTGGGCAGGGACACCTTCCACTAGACCAGGTTGCTCCAAGCCTGGTCCAGTGTGGCCTTAAACACTTCCAGGTTGGATGGGGCAACCACAGCTTCTCTGAGCAACCTGTGCCAGCCCCTCTTGGTCTGACATTTTCCCCCCATGTCCAACCTGACTCCACCCTCAGTTCAACTCCATTGTCCTGTGCTGGGACCCCGGAGCTGGAGGCAGCTCCAGGATGTCTCAGAGCAGAGGGAGAGCATCCCCTCCCTCCCCTGCTGCCCACACTGCTGAGGGTGAGCCCAGGAGACACTTGGCTTCCTGTGCTGCCAGTGCCCATGGCTAGGTCAAGTCCCATTTGTGACTCTCCAGAATCCTCCAGTCCTTTTCTGCCTCCATCCATCCATCCATCCATCCATCCATCCATCCATCATCCATCCATCCATCCATCCATCATCCATCCATCCATCCATCCATCCATCCATCCATCCATCATCCATCCATCCATCCATCATCCATCCATCCATCCATCCATCCATCCATCCATCCATCCATCCATCATCCATCCATCATCCATCCATCCATTCCCCAGTCTCTGTTGGCACTGGGTATTGCCCCATCCCAGACCTTCCTTTTGACCCAGTTCAACTCCATGAGGCTCTCCTGCTTTTGGAACTTTATTTCTGTACCTCAGTATCCTAAGGCACTTCACTCATCCTAGGTGGGTCCTAGGACACCCCACAGCTCTTTCCAAAATCAGACACACTCAAGTGCTGCATTAAATTGTTCCAGATGAGTCTGTGAGTCTGTGCCCTATGACTGAGCATCCCAAAGGATGGGGGAGAAGGAGGATGGAGGGACTCAGGAGGGAGGAAAGTCCTTCACCCCTGCTCAAGGTGACACACAGTGAGCCCATTTGGACAGAGAGACACAGGGCTTTGTGCAGAAAGGAAGCCAGCTGGGGAATTGTGGAAAGGTTATTTTTAGAGTTGCATATTTCCATGATAAAGAGCAAGTATTACCTCTGGCTGAAAACTTTTTATAGCACTGGCAGAAAAAACTGACCAGAAGTAGTCCTACCTCCCAGAGCTTCAGCTGGGAGCACACTTGAGATGCTGCAGTTGGTACCCAAAGTAGCAAGTGTGAAATAAAGACTGAAAATGCACCCACAAAGAATGCAGACACCTGAACCTGCTAAATGTAGATTTTTTTTTCCTTAAAAAAAGAAAAAGCATGATTTATATTTTTAAACACTGACTGAAGTGCAGGGAACTGTGTTATTTCATTCAAATTGTCAGGTCCCAGTAAGGACAACACACAGGCAGGTCACAGTAGCTAACAAGGGCTTTAAGGACATCCTGCAGCCACTGTCACCTGCAGTCACTGTCACCTGCAGTCACTGCCAGCTGCAGCCATCATCCCTGCATAGTGGCTGTCTGGCAGCTCCTTCAGACTCCACTAACTCAAGGAAATGGGATAGCCCAAAATTCCAAGGTGGAAGGAAGGTATAACCCACAGGTTGCCCCATAAATTTGAGAGATCCAAATGGCTCATTCTCAGGGAAAGGTCAAAAAGGGGAAAAAAATCCACCTCACAGTGCTGGGTACTTGTTCAAGGATCTCTTCATATAGCCATGGACTTGCAGGGTGGTTTGGGTTGGAAGGGACCTTAAAGCCCATCTCATTGCCACCCCCTGCCATGGACAGGGACACCTTCCACTATCCCAGGCTGCTCCAAGCCCCATCCAACCTGGCCTTGAGCATTTCCAAGGATGGGGCAGCCACAGCTTCTCTGAGTGACCTGTGTCAGGGCCTCACCATCCTCACGGTACAACATTTCCTCCTTATGTTCAGCCCAAAATTTTTTGCAAGGCAGGGTTTGGTGCATCCATCCCCAGCTGCACACACGCCTCCAAACACAGGAGTGAGCCAGCTCAGTGCCTGCATGTGAGCTACATGTGCTGGGCCCTCTTCCATGATCCCCGTCCCAAGGCTGACTCACTGCCTCTATCTTTTGCTTGCTCATTTACCAAAATCAGAAACAGCTTGTTCCTGATGCAGCTCTGCAGCAGGGGAACACACCTGCCACTGGCTGGGGACCTCCCTCCCCCAGCAGGCTGAACAACTGGCAGCCTCTGACCAGTCCCCCCAGCACTCAGCTCTGCCCAGAACCTCCCCATCCATTGACCCTGCACTCTCCAGGTGCTGCTTGGGGGCTGAGTGCCATGGGAGACACATGCCACGTGAGCTTGCGTGTCATGGGAGCTGTGTGCCGTGGGAGCTGTGTGACACAGGAGCTGCAGAAGCCATGTGCTGTGGGAGCTGCAGGAGCTGTGTAGGACAGGAGCTGCATGTTTTGGGTGCTGTGTGGGAGCTTTATGCCACAGGAGTTGTGTGCCATGGGAGCTGCACATTGTGGGAGCTGTGTGCCAGGGGAGCTGAGTGGGAACTGTGTGCCGTGGTAGTGATGTGGGAGGTCTGTGCCATGGGAGCTGTGTGCCACAGGAGCTGTGTGCCGTGGGAGATGTGTGTCATGGAATCTCTGTGCCATGGGAACCATGTGCCAAGGGAGCCATGTGCCACAAGAGCTGTGTGCCAAGGGAGCTGTGTGCCACGGGATCTGTGTTCCATGGGAGCTGTGTGCTGTGGGAGCTGTGTGCCATGGAATCTCTGTGCCATGGGAACCATGTGCGAAGGGAGCCATGTGCCACAAGAGCTGTGTGCCAAGGGAGCTATGTGCCACGGGAACTGTGTTCCATGGGAGCTGTGTGCTGTGGGAGCTGTGTGCCATGGAATCTCTGTGCCATGGGAACCATGTGCGAAGGGAGCCATGTGCCACAAGAGCTGTGTGCCAAGGGAGCTGTGTGCCACGGGAACTGTGTGCCATGGGAGCTGTGTGCCACAGGAGCTGTGTGCCATGTGAGCCCTGTGCCATGGAATCTCTGTGCCACAGGAGCCGTGTGCCATGGGAGCTGGGTGCCATGGGAGCCCTGTGCCAGGGCTGCCCTGTGCTCTGCAGGTGTGTGGGAGCTGTGTGCCATGGGAGCTGTGTGCCACAGGAACTGTGTACCATGGGAGCTGTGTGCCAGATGAGCCCTGTGCCACGGGAACTGTGTACCATGGGAGCTGTGTGCCACAGGAGCTGTGTGCCATGTGCGCTGCCCGCCGCAGCCGCGGCGGTGCCCGGCGGTGCCCGGCGGTGCAGACGTGCTCCCCGGCACGCTCGCTGCAGCCTCCCACTCCTCCCCAGCCCCGGCGTCAGCGCAGCGTCACTGCTGTGCCATCAGCTGCCTCTGCCACAGCGCTCAGGAATTCATTGGAGGAGAAATCTCCCGTCCAAGGGAGGAGGGAACAGGGAATCCCAAAAGCAAGCACCGAACCTTGCTTTCTTTCCGCTTCACCGCCCCAGTGTCCCCACAGTGTCCTTGCTCCGTGCTCTCTCGGCAGGGCAGGTGACCTCTGACAGAGGGAGGGAGGTGTCTGGGAGAAAACCCAAACACGTCTCTAACAAGAAAGATGAAATCACACAACTGGAATGAACAGAAAGTAACAGAGATGCTACAAATTCCTGCAGAACAATGCAAGGATGTGCTCGGGCTGGATAGGAGGGGGGGGACACAGGATGGATGCAGGTCTGGCACTGCACAGAACAACTGCCAAGGACTCACTCACCCTGCCCAACTCTTGCACAGGCAATATTTTTGTGTGCTGTCTCCTGGTGTTCCCCATGTTTCCCCCTCAGCACCTACTCTCTCCCAGCCCCACATCCCTGCAGCCTCCCCCCAAGCCCTGCTCCCCCCTCTTCTGCTGGATCCTCTTGCTGTCTGTCTCCTTTAATTATGGCTCCATCTTCACACTCTGGAACTCACTCTCCTCTGCCAGTTCATTCTCCAGATTCCTTCCTTTGCCAGGGTTTGCCTTCCCCATTCCCTCCAATCCTGGGTTCAGTTTTAGGCACTTCATAACAAGGAAGACATTAAAGAGCTGGGGAAGGGTCTGGAGCAACAAGAGAGGCTGAGGGAGCTGGAGGGGCTCAGCCTGGAGAAAAGGAGGCTCAGGAGGGACCTTCTTGCTTTCTACAGCTCCCTGACAGGAGGGTGGAGCCAGGTGGGGGTCAGGCTCAGCTCCCAGGGAACAAGGGACAGGACAAGAGGAAATGGCCTTAAGTTGTGCCAGGGGAGATTTAGGCTGGATATTGGGGAATATTTGTTCATACAAGGCCTGTCAAGCCCTGGCACAGCTGCCCAGGACAGTGATGGAGCCTCTATCCCTGGATGGGTTTAACACACATGTGAATGTGGCACTTGGGGACATGGGTTAGTGGTGAGCCTTGGCAGTGCTGGGGGAATGGTAGAACTTAATGATCTTAGAAGTCTTTTCCAACCATAATGAATCCATGATTTCATCCCCCAGACATCAGCAACCCCAACACAATCACAGCAGCTCCTGCTCCCCCTCCCCAGTTTGCAGGAAGGGACATCCTTCACTCTGCAGGGTGGTAATTCTCCCTTTTAGAGAGCAAGATTTGTATTCTCTGGGGGGAATCCTTGGGGAAATTTGCACTGGGGTATCTTCCAACCATATCTGGCTGTACCCAGGGTGTTCTGTACACCACACTCAGTGTATGCTGGTCCTCCTCACCATCCCCCAAGAGAGAGAGGCTTTCCCCAACAACCTCCTTTTTGCAAGTTATCCTTTCCCACATTTGCAGTGCCTCAAAGCAAGGTGTGCAGGGCAGGAAAAGCACGAAGGAGAATGTCTCTGGTCTTATGGCAGGATGTAGTAGCCAGGCACATGTGGGTATATCCCACTCATGCTTCCAAGCTGGACACAGGGACCAGATGATTAAAGATGCAGGGTGGGATAGGAACAAAATGATGCATGAGTCCCATTGTGGGGGTCAATCCTGGGCAAACACTGTGGTCCTACACCCCCAGCATCATCTGGCTGGGAAGTCCAGCCATCCCCCACCCACCAGGGGCCTTTCTCTCTGAACTGCCTGCCTGTCCATGCCCTGCAACACAGGATGCTCTTAATCTCCTCCCCCAGGCACACCATAAGGACCAAGGAGCAACCAGGAATAAACAGCATCAAGAGTCAAAATCCAACACTGGAGCAGTGCTGCTGCTGTGGCCAGGTGGTTCTGAGAAGGTGAATCTCCATCAAGTTTTTGTGAAGAAAACCCCAGCCTCTCACACTGAAGACATCATATCAAGCAATAACAGTTCAGGCTGGTGCTGCCTTTCAGCAGGATTGCACACACACACACACTGGCCACAGAGCTGCTTCCCTCTGGCACAACCAGCATCCCCATCTCCTCTTACCATTCATTATTACATATTAGGAACCTGCAAGGATTGAACAGCTCATTCCAAAGCTCTTCCTAGTTGGTTCAGTATCTCCCACCTGCCAAGGTAAGGTGGGAACTTCTGCCCTCATGCTGTAGAAGATGCCATGTGACAGATGAAGCCCACAAACACCCCAACAACACAGAGAGATAAAGGCCAAGACCCTTCCCCAGCACCAGTGCTTTGCCCAGACTGACCCAAGTGAGGGGCTGGTCAGCAGGAGGTGGCTGGCAAGCAAGGGTGACAGCTCTGCAGCAGATTTTATCCACTGCCTCCCCAGGGCTTGCTGTGATGACACTTAATGAGGAGCCACATGTCCCTGGCACAGCACAGGGCACTGGTCCCACTGCACACACAGCAGCAGTTTGTCAGCACTGTGGCCCAGCTCTGCCTGCTCCATCCTGACATTTCAGTAGCTCTGTGGGAGCTATTTTGGTCTCTGCCAAGGGCAGAGCTCTGACACAGGCAGCCAGAGGAAGGAGGAGGCAGTGGGGATGCAGGAGGAGAAGGCTCCCAGGCAATGCACAGATCAGCATCACCACCCATGTCATGGAGCCCTACACTGGCCACACAGGCTGCTTCAGTGAAGGGTGGATTTGCTTCCAGCCTGCCCCAGGCTGGGGAGTTGGGAAACTCCACAGAGCTGTCCTGGAGGAGGACAAGGAACCACCCCACACAGGGAAACCTGACCTGCCAACCCCCTTCCACCACCTCCAGACACAGCAGGCTCTGCACATCCCAGCTTGGACAGGCAGAGGTTGAGGCTGTGCCAGAGCAGGAGCAGCTCAGCAGAGCACCAGGAGCCTGCAGAGCACTCCAGAGAATCACAGAATCATGGAGTGGGTTGGGTTGGAAGGTACCCTCCAAGGTGACCCAGTCCAACCCTCTGCCAAGGGCAGGCACGCCTTCTGCTGTCCCAGGGTGCCCCATCCAGCCTGGCCTTGGATGCTTCCAGGGATGGGGCAGCCACAGCTCCTCTGGGCACCCTGTGCCAGGGCCTCACCTCCCTCACAGGTAAGAATTTCTTCTTAATATCTGACCTAATCTCCCCTCTTTTAGATTAAAACTGTTCTCCCTTGTTCTGTCACTATTTGCACGTAAAAAGTCACTCTCCCTCTTTTTTTAAGCCCCCTTTAGGCTGGAAGGGGCTCTAGGTTCTCCAGGCTGAACACCTCCAGCTCTCTCAGCCTGTCTCCAGAGCAGAAGGCTCCAGTCCTTTGATCCCCCCACATTTCCCTGTGGAAGCCCAGGTCAGAGAGCACACCTCACCACCAGGAACTGAGCTGGAACAGCTCAAGGCAGAGGGGGCAGCCAGCAGGGGCTGTCCTGCTTCAGCCCTGCTGGGTACAGTTTTGCCTGTATGCAAAGCAGGAAGGGATTTTCAATTTACATTCATCCTGCAACGTTAATTAGGAGCCCCAGGCACACAGAAGGAAGGAAAGTTTCCCAAGTCCCAGGTCCCAACTGCTGCACAAAACTCCAGGTGGTGCCTGAGACAAACTTGAACAGTTCAGAACTTGGTGCTTTCAGGGACCTCAAGCTGGTTTCCTACTGCATTTGAAATTGGAAATAGGAATACCAACGCCAGGGGATCATGGGATTATGGTGCTCCTGCTAGTGATGGAGCAAGGCAGCAGCAGCATTCCCCACAGCTGAGGTCCCAGAGCAGCTGACTGCAAGAAGACCCCACCAGGGGCTCTGAAAAGCCTGTTTACATCACAGGAATTTGTATTTTTCACATGACAAATTACTTCAATCATAAAAATATGGATTTTTTTTCCATTTTTCTGCTGCTCACAGCTGATGGGACATCATTCCCAACTGCTCCAGCCATATCAATGACCACCTTCCCACCAGTGGTGGGTTCAGAGGCTGGTCCCAAGGGGAAGCCCTTCATCAGCAAAGCTAATGACTTTGGGCTGCTGGAAAAAGCAGCTCAGAGCTTCTCTAGTGAGAGAGCAGAAGCTCCCCAGGGCCTCAGGTCTGTGTCCAGCACCTGCTCAGACCTGGTACACCCTGAAAATGGAGCTACAATGGCAAACACTGACAAGCCCTTTTATCAGCATTTTTTTCTTGTAAAACTGAACAACAGGGCAAACAAAAAAGAACAAGACAGAGGGTCGAAATGTCACTTCATTTTCTTTTCAATTAAGAGCAAATTTTACACATCCTTCCTCAGCTAAATCTTGAGAGCAGCTCCATTTGCTGTGGCTCCACCACTGCAGAAGAGGAACAGCAGGAACTAAGCAGGATCTTCTTAAAATTCAGAAGAAAATAAGGTGGGTGATGTTCTGCCTACATTCTCCAACTTGCTTTCCCACCAGGCTGCTTCCCTGTAGCACCAGAAGCTATTAAAAGCCCTTGCAGTAGTCTCAAGAGCACAGAATTACCTTCCAGATTGGGAGCTCCAGATTCCTTTTGGTCATGGTGAGATATATAATCCACACATGGTGCCATTACCCACTCTAAGCACTGTCTCTGCAAGATCCCAGATGGATGCCAAGAATAAGGCACTTCTTATAGCTGAGGCATTTTTAAGAGATGTTAACATGCCTTGCATAAACGTGTCCTACTTTCTGACTCGGGCTGAACACACATGAGTCACTCAGCTGCATCCTCCTGAAAGCCCACACCTGTACAGAAAAATCCCACCTCCTCTCTCACACACCCAACCTGATCAGGAAGTGGTGACAAAGACAGGAACATGCTGGTTTTATCACCATGATTCAAAACTTTTAAGCCCTGAATGGATAAAAATGTTACTCCACATCAGTGCCCAACACGCTGCAGAGTTACCTTCCACCATCAGCACTGGAGGATGCTTTTACAGGGGACTCTGAGCTCAGGACAGACCTGGCCCTGAAAACAAGGTACCAGCATGAGCTCTGAACTGCCTTTCACCACAAAACAGTAGGTGGGTGACAAGAAGTGACACAGAGACTTGGTGCTCCTTCCAAGTGGAGGCACAGTGGGGACAATGCTCTCCAGCACGCAAGGACGAGGCTTTGCTGCCCTCAGAGAGCAGATGTAGCATCTGACTGGCTCTGCTGCTCCTCCCACGGAAAGAGGAGCCTTTCAAGTCTTGACACTGCCACCCCTCCTCAAAACCCTCTCACTATGCTAAAAAGGACAAGAAAGGAAAGGGCTGGCAGAGGTCACACCGGCCGTGGTTTGTCACCAGGGCTTTGGCTGACAGAGAACTTTGGAACTTCAGCCTTGTTTCTTCAACAAAAAGCTTCAAAGAGAACACCTGTCAGTCTGAGAACAGCAGCTCCCTGCAGCTGAGAAGAGCAGGCAGCATCACAGCTTGTTCAAGAAGCCAAAGGCAAAGAGAGCACAGAAAAACCCTTTCCAGCCAGTCTGCCCTTGCTCTGCTTTCAACCCAGAAACTTTTTAGGAGAAACCTAAAAAAACCTAAACCTGTGTGTTTCTATCCCCTGCCTAATTGAAGTAACCACAGACACAGCCACAGATACAAACTGCATTGTCTCCTCATCTCTGCTTCCTTGCTCTAGATAAATGCTAATGCACCTATGCTCCTTCAACTGCCCTCAGAGCTCCAGAGACTCCTCAGGGTCAGCTCCTTCTTGAACCCAGGGGCTCTTTACCTGAGGTTAAGGTCCTCCTTGGCCTGAGCCTTTGTATGATCAATCTTTTAAGGCAACCCTTAATTTAAGAGTCTAAAGACCAATAATTGTTGGTACTGGAAACCCTTTGACACAACCTGTCCACCTGTAATATCCAACTGATTATTGCAAGTTTTGAAATATTGATGCAACTCAAAAACCTTTCACATTGCAATAAAAAGTCAAACAGGATTCAAACCACTGCCCACAGGCACAGAATGAGGGATGTTTCATGTCATGGCACTAGAGAAAGGCTGGATCTGACACAGACTCACTCTGGTAAGTGGGCATGTCAGGATTTGGTTATTTTCCACCATAACTTCCCCCTGAAGCTGCTCCCTTCATGGCTACAGTTTGAAGGGCAGAGGAAAAAGTTTCAAATCTGGTACCAGGTCAGATGGGACTTGGAGCAGCCTGGGATAGGGGAAGGTGTCCCTGCCCATGGCAGGGGGTGGAACAAGATGAGCTTTTAAGGTCCCTTCCAACCCAAACCACTCTGATATTATCATTCTATGATACCCACCACTTTTGACCAGACCTGAGAGGAAAAGGCTTCCACCAGGTTTAGACTGGGACCATGGAGGTGGCAGCTACAGGAAACCAAAAAAGCAGCCTTTGGGTTATGGGAAATGGCACAAACGTCCTTGTGTGCATGCACACACACTCAACAGCTGGCCTGGAGATGGTGTCCACCAGAACAGAGCAAAACAGCACCAAGGGCATTCCACAGATCAGTACAATCATGGACCTAGAGGGGTCTGGATTGCAAGTGACCATAAAAGCTCATCTTGTTCCACCCCTGTCACGGGCAGGGACACCTTCCACTATCCAAGCCCTGTCCAGCCTGGCCTTGGACACTTCCAGGGATGGGGCAGCCACAGCTGCTCTGGGCGACTGTGCCAGGGTCCCACCACCCTCACAGAGAAGAATTTCTCTCCAGTATCTGAAGTGCTGTTACCCAAGGGCTACTTCCAGCCCTGACCACCCTGGCAGTCACCAGAACAATGATGGATCACTCTCCTTGCTAAAAGTGCACAGGGAAGTGGTTCACAGGAGGCAGGTAATGAGGAATTTCTGCACAAGATGGTCTTCAGCTGCACACACATCAGTATTTACAGATCACAAGCCAAGTCCTGACCTGCTGGATTCTATACCACTTGATTAATTATTTACCTCAAAGCTAATTAATCATCCATTATCTCTTGGTGAGCTCTTCTACCAGTAGGGCACATTCATGGAGTGACTCAATAAATGCTTCCACCATTTAGAGCTTCATATGATTACGAATAAAAATCTTCTGTGAGAGAGCCCCAGACATCTGAGAGGCCATGTCCCAGTTGCATTTCACCCTCTTTACTGGACAATTCTTTGGCCTTGCCCCAATCCTGTTATCCATGCCATGATGCTCAGTGCTTCTTCAGACAGCACTTTTTTTTAGTTGCATCCAAAACAACTCTTTTATTTGCATTTTTGCTAATAAACTGGTAACTTGATTAGGAAAACACAGTTCTGCTCCACCTCTGTGGGGCCTGGAAACTCATTAACAGTGCTGAGGGATAACATGCTTAAACCTATTAAGCAGGCTCTGCTGAAATTAAAAACAATTTCAAGATTTGTTGTCTGCTCTCAAAAAATATTTCTCTCTGACAGACCCCAGGGACTGAGGCAGCAGAAAGGGCTCTGGGGACACAGGGGGAGACATGTCACCACAAGGGAAGTGACAGGCCCATTATCCAGCCACACTCTCCTTTGAGAGTGCTTGGCCCCAGTGTTGCCCAGCCAGAGCCTTCGTAGCCATCATGCACAAAACATCAATAATTCACCCCCCTTCCCCAGCCACAGAATCACAGACTCAATCAGGCTGGAAAAGCCTTCCAAGATGATGAGTCCAACCATTCCCCCAGCACTGCCAAGGCCACTACTACTAACCTATGTCCACAAGTGCCACATCCACACATCTGTTAAATCCATCCAGGAATGGGGACTCCACCACTGCCCTGCACAGCCTGTGCCAAGGCTGGACAACCCTTCCATGATGAAATTTTCCTCAATAGCCAATCTAAATATCCCCTAAACAGTCCTTATGAGGCTGTTTCCTCTTGTCCCATCACTTGTTCCCCGGGAGCAGAGCCCAACTCCACCTGGCTGCACCCTCCTGTCAGGGAGCTGTGGAGAGTGAGAAGGTCCCTCCTAAGCCATGGCCTGTCACTGTCCCTAACACGGTGCAGACTGAAGTGACAGACTAATTTCTTTGTCCCTATCAGCCAGCATCTGTAAACATCTCCTATTGAGGCTGCCAAGTCTGGAATATCAACCCAAACCCATCTCTCCTGCCTCAGTCACAAGCCAGCATTTATGGTAACACCTCCCCAGCCCACGTGTCCTCATGTCACCATCTCCAGAGGAGACTGGTCCAAACACAGCACATCATCACCAACTGGAGAGCAACTGGAGCGTGGTAACAACATGACACGTCCCTGAAAGGGCAGCCCAGCACTCCACTGAGGCAGGAATTGCACCCATGAGCCAGCTACATTAGGTGGAAGGTCTCAGGTGTGAGAAAAATCATTCAGCATCACCACATCCCATGAATTCAGCCCCATCCCCAGGCCAGGATATCCCTTTTGGGGCAGGCTGAGTGTCCAGCTAAGCAATGGGGTACCCAGGGTGTGGGTGCAGGCTCACAGCTCCATCCCACAGAGCTGTGGAGCATCTGCAACCCACACACTGGTGAGCACCCATAGATTACAGGCAGGGGATCCCAGCACTGATAATTCAGCAGCAAAGTGCCAGGGAAGAAGCCAAGTGACACATCAGGGGGACTTTCTGCTCCTGCTGAATGGTCTCCAGCTCATAAGCAGCAGTGTCCCATTGGAATGGCAGCAGCTTTCCATGATATTTCACATTTCAGCTGTTCCCCATATTTATTATTTACACCTGCCTGCTAAATTCACTTGGAAATACCTCAGGGCCCTTTCCCACAGCTCTGCTCTATTTGAAGGATCAAAATCCAGAACCAGAACTCACAGAATCACCACCCAAGGAGGGGGGGCTGCTGCTTGGTGCTGTGGTAGGCAGCCCAGTGACAGTGGCCACACACAGCTGTGGGTCCCTTCCCTCCAGGCAGCACCCATCCAAGTGGGTCCCAGCCCAGCAGGGCTGCAGGAGCCACAGCCCAGCCATGCAGCCCAGTTTTGTCCTGGGACTGGCTCTCTGACAGGTTAAATCTTCCCCTGGACAACTGGGAAGCACGCTGCTCCTGATGGGAATAGCTCCTCTCCTGCACTCCTCACTGCCTGCTGAAAGCTTGGCCATGACCTTGGAGGCTCCAACCAGTACAGAAATGAGACAGACACTGGCAGATGCAAGACAGCCCCCAGCATGGCTGCTGAATCACTGCTGCTCTGAGCTGTGCAGGCACTGGGGAGGAGCTCTTGCCAGAGGGAAAGCTGGGGGGGACTTGAGGAAACTGGAATTGCAAAGAGGGAGGGGTTTGAGGAATGCACTGTGGATGGACAGGCAATCAGCGGGATGGTCGTGTCCAAATTGCTGCAGTGAATGGCTCAATGTGCAAGAGGAAACTGGTAAAAAGAGGGGCCCCCACGGGTCTGTACTAGTTCCAGACCTAATTGATACTAGGACCAGACTTAGCTGATACCAGGACCAGAACTAGCTGGTACCTCCATCAGGACACAGGTTGTGGATCAAGCAAACCCCCAGCAAGTTTGTGAATGGTATCGAGCTGAATGGTGGGGAGGGGAAGGGGAAGGGCAAGGGGAAGGGATCCAGAGGGACCTGGACACGCTGGAGCAGTGGGTCCAAGGGAACCCTGTGAGATTCAACCAGGCCAGGCAACATCATGGACCTGGATCAGGACAATCCCTGGTGCCAGCAAAGACTAGGGGATAGATAGAGATGGATGGATAGAGAGGGATGGACGGATGGATGGATGATGGATGGATGGATGGATGGATGGATGGATGGATGGATGGATGGATGGATGCAGAGCAGCTCTGTGGAAAAGGGACTTTCTAGCTGAAGTCCCATTTGACAAAAGAGATTTGGGACATCAGTGACCTCTGTGCAGTCCTTCAGTTCCCAAAGGCTGACATCTATTCTTGGAAACAGAGCTCAGAGTTTCACATTGCAACTTATTGATTCAAGCTGTGGGAAACAAGAACAGGAACATCAGATGCTGACTCAACCCTTTCCTAATTTGCTGGAATTTTTTTCAACTCTGGCCAATCAAACACTTTGCAGCAGGTATGACAGAACAGGCAAAGATGCAGAAGGATGGATGGAGGAATGGAGGGCATCCTGTGGTCACTAAAAGAGGAGAAATTTAGATGACATATTAGGAAGAAATTCTTCCCAGTGAGGGTGCTGAGCCTCTGGCACAGGGTGCCCAGAGCAGCTGTGGCTGCCCCATCCCTGGAAGTGTCCCAGGCCAGGCTGGATGGGGCTTGGAGCAACCTGGGACAGTGGAAGGTGTCCCTGCCCATGGCAGGGGGTGGAACAAGATTAGCCCTTAAGTCCCTTCCAACCCAAACCATTCTGCAAATCCATGATTTCATGAACTTCTAAAGCCAGTACCATGGGAACTGCTGGCACTTGCAGTGGGGGAGCTCCAGGGGTGTTCTCTGTGAGAAGACCCTCACCAGGAGCTGCCCATTTGCAGGGCACAGCCAGTGCCAAACGGCTGCAGAACGGTCTGGCCAAAGCTGAGACCATCAGTGACAGTGGACAAACAATGTCCAGCAGCAGCTGTGAGCAAGAGATGAGAACATGTGAGAGAAAAAGCCCTGCAGACCCTGAGGCCAGTGCGGAAGGAGAGGCTGGAGGTGCTCCAGGCACCAGAGCAGAGCTTTTCCCTGCAGCCCATGATGAAAACCATGGTGAGGCAGGATGTCCCCCTGCAGGCATGGAGGATGCCATGCTAGAGCATGTGAATGTGTCCCTAAGGAAGCTGTGACTTCACAGAGAGCCTAAGATGGAGCAGGCTCTCTGTTTGTAGACTGAAGCTCTAACTGTGACCCTAACACCCAGAACCATTGCCCACTCACACCATCCCCAGCCCTTGCCATTCAAAACCTTCAAAATACCCACACAAGCTGCCATTCACCCCAAACCCTCTGAGCAAACAGCCTCAGCCTCACCAGGACCTGAGATAAGCTAGGGAGTGTTCACATCCATGGTGGGGAAGAAGCCAGGAGACAGACACTGGTCTGGGCTGTGGAGCATGCATGAAGCCAACCCCTAAGTCCTTCCACTCCCTCAGTCCCTTTGCCAACAGCTCAAGCTGGGCAGAGGGGATGGGGACAACCCAGGAGACAGCAAAGGAGCCTGACAAGGGAAAACAAAAATAAATCCCAAGTCCTGATTGAGCTTTTGGGCAGCTCATGACACCAAACACTGCCCAGCTCAGGAAACTGAGCAGAAACTTCTGCCTGGGGAGGTGGTGGGGTCACCATTCCTGGGTGTGTTTAAAAAGTCTGGATGTGGCACTGGGTGCCAGGGTTTAGTTGAGGTGTTGGGGCATGGGTTGGACTTGATGATCTTGAAGGTCTCTTCCAACCCAGTGATTCTGTGAATTCTGTGAATTCTGTGAATTCTGTGAATTCTGTGAAAGGGGAGGTCTGAGTGGTACTCAAGAATGTCCCACAGATGTCCAGGCCATGTGCTTTTGTGTGGGTGGCCAGGATGGTGAACACCAGTGTGCCAGCTCTGCCAGTGGGATTCCAAGCCCTGGGATGGCAGGCAGGCAGCTCTGGGCAGGCAGCAAGGATCAGCCTGCAGGAGCTGGGCTGGCAGCTGCCCGAGCAGCAACCGCTCCGGATCAGCAGCTCCCAGGCACTTCCAGGAGGCAGAGCCCTTCCAAGCAGCTCTCTGCAGGGTTTCCAGTAACAGCAAATGGGCAGCAGTGCCCCCACGGTGATTAATCATCTTCCTGGGATGCAGGAAGGATGTTATTTCCCACCCCTCTGTGCTGCACCCACACGCCACGGCAGCCTCGCAGCTGGTGGCACCCTTGGATCACCACGGGTGCAGGAGGGGCAGTGGGCAAGGACCCTGAGAGAGCGGGCTGGAGCCTCATGCAGAATGTGGGTGGTGCTGTGAGGCTATAAAATACAGGGATTTTTGGGGGGAGTTCAAGGGGAAATGGGAGATATTTGCTGTCTGAATGTTTTCTCCTAAAACAAGTGCTGAAAGGATTTAAAAAGACAGTCAAACACTTGATTGCTGCAGTGAATTTGTCAAACATACAGCAGCACTGTGTGAACTGTCTCTGAAAAGGAACAGGATTATCATGGAATCACTTAGGTTGGAGCAATCCTCCAAGACCATTGAGTTAACCCAGCACTGCCATCACTAACCATATCCCCAGGAGCCACATCCACACATCTGTTAAACCCCTCCAGGGATGGTGACTGCACCATTGCCCTTCACAGCCTATTCCATTGCCTGACCACAATTTCTGTGAATAAATTTCCTTCGATCTTTCTATCCTTTCAGGGAGTTTAGAGAGCAAGAAGGTCCTTCCTGAGCCTCTTTTTCTCCAGGCTGAGAGCTGTTTTTAGCACTGGGTAGAACATTGGATGCAGAACCACATGCTGCACAGCACCACAGCCATGCCACGGGCTAGCAGCAGTGGACTGGACATCCTACTGCAGGTGTCTTTGTTTTGTCACTATTCAGCAGGAAAAAGGTCCCATGTATCTCAGGAACACTCCAGAAGCACTGCTGGCTTGGCCTGAGCTCGAAGCAGCTGTAGCCCCACTCCTGAAGGAGCCAGTCAGCTCTGCAGAGTGGTGGGCAGGGCAGGGGACAGCAGGGCAGGGCAGATGTGCACAGTGCCAGGCTTGCCCTGGGCTGAGGCAGAACAGCTCAACTCACCAGCTCCTGCCAACTCCCAGCCTGACCCCCTCAGACACTGGTCACTCACCCCTGAGCTGGTTTTGTGAGGAGCTCTGCTCTGCATTGATCAGTCAGGGATGGGACAGGCACCCATTCCCACCCTCCAGCTGGGCTCACCTGGCTGCTGCCCAGGACTGTCAGGGCTCCAGGAGTGCCTTGGAGCTGGTCACATCACCATCCAACCTGTTCTCCCAGCTGGCTGTGCAGTCTCCCACTGGGTATCCTGCCTGTCCACCCCTCAATTCCTCTTCCAGCTTCTCCTCAATGTCTTGTCAGCTGATGTTGGCAAACCATGGGCAGCCACACTGACCACAGCACCTGCAGCTTCCACACCAGAGGACCCTCAGTCCAGAGAACCCTCACTTCCAGACACCACACAGCTCAAGGGGTAAGAGGAGCCACTTCTGGCAGGCTCCAGCCCAGTCCAATATGAGGTCTCCCATGCTGCAGCCATGGTCTACCCTCCTTGGCACGTGGCCACCCACCTCACCAGCCCTTTCAAAGGTGCCCCTGCACCCACCCAGCAATGTCCCACCCCTCCACCAGACCCAATCCACCTGTGCTCCTCTGTGCCCACTGTGAGAGCTCCCAGGCTCCTTCAGCACTCAGATTTCCTGCTCTGGCTACCACTTCCTCAGACTGCTTGCCTCAACTCTCCATTTTTAATTGACTTCTTCTCCCTCTCCATCCACCTAAATCACAGCCACACACCTCCTTGGCACATGTGAGTACAGTCACCCAGGGGGACAGACAGACACTGCTTTTCCAAATCCAAATGGATTTTCATCAATAATTCCTCCTCAAGCTACTCCCAGCAGTTTTCCACTCACTATCCCTGACTCTTTCCCCTCTCAATAATTTAGTTGTAGCTTTGTAGAGTCAGTTCTTGGAATGTGCCCACAGCAGGAGCTGCTGGTGCACCCACAGTGGGATCTCCATGGGTGATGCTGAGGTCTCAGTGACCCCAGGACTTCTGGCCATCCTCCTCCTCCTCCTGCCTGTGCTGCTGCCCAGCTCTACTGACCAGATCCTGCTGCTCCTGCTCTCAGCATGCCTAGAAAGCACCAGTCTCCCACACAGCAGAATAATCTCAGGAAAGAGTAAAAGGATTTAGGGTTTGCTCAGCTCAGCCCTCCTAAACCCATTTCTGCAGATAAGGGATTATCCCCAGTGCCAGCACCGAGGTGATTCAGCAGGAGAAGGCAGAGCTCCAGCTGCAGAAGGAACCCTGCTGGGGCTGCAGGGGGTTTGCTGCAGAGCCCCCTCTCCACCTTGGGGTCCCTGCCCCTCTCTGCCCGCACAGGCAGCCCCCCAGGAAGCCACATGGCTGGGTGACATGGCCCATCCAGTGGAGATGTGGCTCCCAGGGGTGTCACTGCTGTGGTGACACAGCTGCACAGGGCAGGGCTGGCCTCCTCACCCCGTGGATGCTGGGCTGCCACTGCTGATCCTGCTGCTTCCTTCTCCCAGCACTTTCCAGAGCAGCCCCTTATTTCTGTTCTCCACCCTCTGGTCTTCATACCCCCCTTAACAGCTCCCCCCACCTGACAATGCCAAACCTGAGAGCCAAAGGCACGAGGAATGCCAGCCATGTCCATGCCAGGAGGAGGACTGAAGGGATGGGGAACGGATGGGGGGATCCTGGCTGCTGGAAGAAGATGAGAGAAACTCAGCCACAGACCAGTGTCTGTGACACCCAAGAGCTGTGCCACTGATGCCACCAATGCCACCCAGCATCCCACCCGCTGGGGACAATGCCACAGCCCAGCTCACTGCCCACCAGAGCAGGGCTCCTGGCTGCTACAGAGGGGTCTCTGGCTCTTCTTCTCCCCTTGGTATACAGGGCCCAGCTGGGAACCACTCCAAATCCAGCAGGAAGAGGCAAGGAGAGCCTGAGGACACCATGTGCCACAGGCAGCCCCACTGCATCCAATGATGGCTGGGAGAGCCCTGGACTGGAGCTGAGCTCTGCCAGCCCAGACAGCAAGGGGCACAGCTGCCATATCCCCTCACATTTTGGCTTCTTTCTCTCCTTCCTCCCTCTTTCTAACCTCCCTGGATGGAAAGACTCAGGCTGCAGGAGAGGGCCAACAGACTCACTGTGCAGCCAGCTCAGCTCACCCATCCATCCACGTGGATCCCAGCCAGGGCTCAAGGAGCAGCCAAGGCTGGAAACCACAGTGAGAGTGGGACCAAATTCACACACACACAGGATGAACCAGCAGAGAGACACAAGGGTGCCA
This sequence comes from Ploceus nigricollis, assembly GCA_013399945.1. Taxonomy (NCBI): domain Eukaryota; kingdom Metazoa; phylum Chordata; class Aves; order Passeriformes; family Ploceidae; genus Ploceus; species Ploceus nigricollis. The sequence continues at coordinate 90,929 of VXBC01013340.1, forward strand.
CAGGCAGCATGGCTCAGGGCAGTGATGGCCTCGTGTCCCCTCACCTCCAGGGCTCCTTGCCTCCCACTCCATCCCAGCACACACAACACCAGGGACTGAGGTGCTGTCCTGGGTGACACTGCTGCCAGCCACACAAAGCCAAGGAGCCACAGGTCCCTCCTGCACTGAGGTGGGAGCAGCAGCACCCCAGGCAGCCAGGATGGGCTCCTGCTCCACGGTCACCTCCTCACTGCCCATCACACAGCAGGCTCTGGGGTGCAATAGGGAGTGCTGCCCAAAGGAGATAAAGCTTTCCAGCAGCAGCAGCAGTAACACAGGTTCCAGGAGTGCCACTAACCCCTTGGGCTAAATCCAGCCCAAAATAATTACAGAACAGCTGATTTTGATTCTTTTTTTTCATGTTGCCATGAATCAGACTCCAGTTAATTGATATTAACTCTGCGCTCAGTGTGGTGGATCACCCAGCACTGCTCAGGGTGATGGAGCAGACAGTGGGTGCTGGTGATCATGGAAATTGATGATCATGGAGCAGGAGAACTGCATGGGAAAAGGGAATATCACCTGGGATAGCACATTAAGGGGAAACAAAAGAAAAAGCCCCAGGGGCACAGGAAGAGAGGACAGAGATGTCCCAGGCAGCCTCCCTGCAGCATTGGGATGATGCAAAGGAGGTCCATTGTTGGAAAAATCCCAGATTTACAGAGACAGGGCAACTGAGAGTGCTGACTTAGGAAGGCCATGGTGCAGAGATGACATTGTTGAGAGATATTGAACTAGAAACAAATTTCAACAAGTTTCAAACTATGCAAAAAGACCAGATATTTTAGAGAATTAGAACTGTGAAAGATGCACTGTAGCAAGACTTCATGGGGTAAAAATATATGTGATTGGTGTTAGAAGTATTAGCAGCATTGTGTGGCAAAAACTAACAGGCTGAAAAACATTTAAGGGATATTGTACCCAGGAAATAGGCTGGCTTCTGATAGAATGGTGCTGAGTTTTACGTCTCTTATGTCTCACCCTTCAACAAGACTGATAATGGAATAAAATCTTTTAAAACACCTCTCAGTTGCCCCATCTCTGTAAAGCTGGGATTTTTCCAACAGTCCATGTGTCCAATTCCTGTGGGCAGCACCCAAGGGCTGGCAGTGGGTGCCACCAACGCTGGGCACGACGTGGCTGTGGGAGCCTCAGGCAGGTGGTGGCAAAGGGAAGGTGAGGAACAGCATGAGCATTCCTGCTTCCATGACCTGAGCATCCCCAAACTCACAGCCAAGGCATCCCTGGCACCACAGCCTGAGCACACCCACGACCATGCTCACCCCTGTTCTCCCTGCACCCCATGGCACCCACTGGACCAGTGCCAGGAGGAACCGGGCTGGTTTAGAGCTGAAGGGTGGCATTTTGCCAGCTTGTTGCCAGAGACCACAGGGAGGGCTGGACTGATCACTCCCAGGACAGCTGTGCCCACAAGCTGACACACAGCTGAGTCACCACGACCTGCCAGCCCTCACTCTGTCCTTGCCCTTCAAACACACATTGCCCGTGGCTACCCAAGCACAGCACCCACCACCCAAACACTGGAAACCCCAGCCCATCCCACACAGACAGATCCCAACTTCCACAGAGAAAGTGAAGGGCAGCCCAGCCTGAAAAGCCCAAGAAACACTGACCAGCAGGTAGGTCAAAAGTCCTGGAGACCCCACACCCTGGGGTACCCCACCTCTTTAAAACCACAGCTGCGGCAGGGGCCTGGGAAGGCTGGGGTTGTGCAAAGCCTACACAAAACACCTGAGCTGCTGCAGTGACCTGCCAGGATGAAGCCAGAAGGGCAAACAGCTCTTTAAGCAAAGTGAATTTGTTCCTGGGCTGACGTTGGTATGTAAATCAATCCAAACAGACTCAGGCTGGAAATGAGAAGACCACTGGAGGGTATGTCCTAGAGTGGCCCTTCAACAAGGATTTCTGGCAGGAGAAACAAAACTCCTCCAAGATAGAGCTGGAGAAGTGTCTGCAAGGGTGACAAAGTATCTGTGTGACACAGGGACAGGACAAAGCCACCTGAGGCAACCCAAGCACAGCGTGGCATTGCCATAAGGGCCTCGGGTAGCATTAGCACCATGCTGCCAGGGACAGTCAGGCCAAGTGAGGTATTGGAAACAGTTTGGGAGATCCTGGACCACCCCAGTGGGCAGAGGAACCCCCCTCCCTGCAGCAAACACCCCTCCAGTCTCCACATCACACACCAGGTCTGGTGTAAGGGCAGCCACAGCTGCACCAACCATGGGTGAAAGGAGGCTGAGAACACACTCCCTCAGGGACCTGCCTAAGGAGGGAGAAGCAGGAAGCAAAGAGGCAGGATGCTGAGAGCCACAGGGCCAAGTGGCACCTGCTCTTGCTGTCCCCTTGAGTGCCTGCTCTGCTGTGGCTCTGCTGCCACACCATGCCCTTCCCACCCTGCTGAGGCTGCTGGTGAGGACCAGGACATCCAGCAGCTGCACTGCTGTGTCCTCCAGCCTCAGTCCCACTCCAGGAGCTGCAGGAAGCCACCAGGATCATCCAGCCTCCCTGGGCCACTCATGATTTTATGGCCATCAAAGCCACTCCACATGCTGACATCCATCTAGGCCAAGGGCAAAGTGCTGCATTTGGGCCAGGGCAATCCCCAGTGCCAGCACAGACTGGGGCAAGGCTGGAGAGATGGAGGGATGGATGGAGAACACCCTGCAGAGGAGGACTGGAGGATTCTGGGGAGTCACAAATGGGACTTGACCTAGCCATGGGCACTGGCAGCACAGAAAGACAACTCTTGGGCTTGTCCTCAGCAGTGTGGGCAGCAGGGGAGGGAGGGGATGCTCTCCCTCTGCTCTGAGACACCCTGGAGCTGCCTCCAGCTCTGGGATCCCAGCACAGGACAGTGGAGTTGAACTGAGGGTGGAGTCAGGTTGGACATGGGGGGGAAATGTCAGACCAAGAGGGGCTGGCACAGGTTGCTCAGAG
>VXBC01013340.1:94077-115346 GCA_013399945.1 Ploceus nigricollis
TGTGAATGAATTCCTGCTTCAGGCCAGACTGCCCAGGCAGGGGCAGCCCCCAGCTCCACTAAGGCTGCAGATGAAGGGTGAGAGCAGAAGATGAATAGGGGGGATATGTTGCTTTTGCCTTCTGTGTCCAGGACATGCCCTGACACCTTTCTCCATGTCCCTTGCTCTGCTGGGGCTACATTTGCTTCATCTTCAAAGCCTGATGAAGTCTGGGCTGTCTCTGATTTCCCACCCGAGGGAAGCTGGGAGAGGGTGAAGGAGCAAAGAGAAGACAAGAGAACAAAGTCACCTTCACCTCTCCTCTCCACTGCTCCTCCCAAAGGAGCCCTGAGCCTGCAGCCTCCAACACAGCACTACTGCAACTCCTGGTCTTCAAGAAAACCTCCTCCCTGCCCTGGTGGGACCAGGCACCAGGGGAAAGTAGCCCCAGAGACCAGTGCAGGGTGGTGAGTGGAGCTGAGAGGGCACAGAAAGCCATGTCTGAAGGGGGGCAGCTCCAGCAGGAACCAGTCCCAGCCTTGTTCCTCCAGCAGCACCGGAGCAGCAGCTCCTTGGAGCACACTCAGCTTCCTGCTGAGACACACTCCCCAAGGACCTGCTGAGAGGTGAGGTTGTGCTTACAGGAGAGCACAGAGCCAGCTCAGAGGGGTCCAGCCAGCACCTCAGCCCCTAGACAGCTCCAAATTGGCTTTTTTACACACGCCAGTGCTACCTCAACAGCATCAGACAGAAGTGAGCAGCTACAGCTTGTCTCCTTGCCTACCTGACACATCTCTCCACCAGAAAATGGTCTGCTAGGAATAATAGGGGCCACTCTCCAAGGAACTCCCAGCAGCCAGAACGACTGAACAAAGTCACCTGTGCCCTGGTGTCGAACACCACCACCCTGAGCCTGCACAGCTACAATGATGGAGCCATGGAAGTGAACCTCCCCTTCTGTCCTGGTGCAGCTGTAATGGACCCACTTCCAGGCCTGGAATGTTTACTGGGTCTCCCGAAGCCTGTGGAGATGGGCTGAGCTGACAGGCTGAGAGGCACAATCGGGATGTGAAGATTTCTGTCCCCAGAGGCGACTCACGGAGCCAGCAGCTGCGTTACGTAACGCCGGAGAGCCACGGAGCACGGCCACTGGAGGGACGCAGTGCTCAGAGAACAGGAACGGCACACAACCCCTCCTGACCACTCCAGGAAAACAACAGTTGTGATTTCATTGCTTGCTGGCTGGAATGTCACCCAATGCCACCTCCTCTGGGATGTGGCCTGGACCATGCACCAAGTAGGAGCGGCTGATGGCAGTGCCAGGAGCAACAACAGCCGCAGCACTCGCTGGGAAAGATTTTAGGAACAGGTTTACCAGGAGCTGGGACTCAGATCTGGAGTAGCACAGTGATGGCCCCAACCCAAGGAGGAACCCAGCCCCTCAGCTTTTCCAAGCCCATCCCAGTCCCACCACGACACTGCCCAGCTGGGTGGGGAGACCTCCCTGGCGGCCCTGCAGCCAGATCCGAAGCTGCCGGGGCCGCGGGCTGTCACCTCACTGCCTCAGTGGCAAAGCCAGCCAGCTCCCCACCCACTGGGCTCCAAAATAAGCCCAGGCAGCAGTGGCAAGGCAGATCCAAAAACAGTCTGTGCAGCCAGAAGAAGGATCAGCAGGAAGGGAGGGATGAGCCCTTCCATGAGACACGGATCCTGCACCTCCGCACGCCAGGCAGGCGGGCAAAGCCAGGTCTCACACAGACACTGGACCTCACTTTGTCCTGCAAAGAACACCAAGGGACTGCATCTGCCTAAGCACAGCCACTTAAAAAGCAGATTCCAGTGGGATTGTGCCCATGGAGTCTCTCTCTTCTATCACTGACCCTGAGAAAGCAGCTATTCATTCACCAGCAGCCACTACACACCTCTCCATCCATGCCTCCACTCAGTATTCCAACAGCAATGCCAACCACTGCCCAGACATTCCCCAGACTACCAGCCCAGCTCTGTTCCAGTCTAAAGCCCCACTGCAAAGTCCTCCAGCTCCAGGAGGGACTTGCTGGTGGTGTTTAAGGAGTTTGTATCTCTGCCGGAGAAGCTACACCCACACCAAACCAAGCGGCACAGCACATGTGCCTCCAGACAAGGATGAGAAGTCTGTGACATTCTCTTATTTCCTGGAGGAACATTTCCCCTCAGCTTGCAGTGAGGGTTCCACATGACACTAAAGTACTTGGAGATCACTAAGAAATAAGCAAGGTGCTGTTCCAGAGGGGATGAGCAGCACCTCAAATCCCTGCAGGGAGCAACATCTTGCCCTGATGGCCATCCCAGGTGTCACTCCTTGCCCTGTTAAACAGCAAACCCCAGTGAGCACATCCCAGATTTAGCCTCTCACAACCTACATTTTAGTGTCCTTTGGCCCCATCCCCCTGCCATGCCTCATGGGAACTTGTTTCTGAATTTCCAAATTAATCTTAATAAAACCACAGCCCTGGGTTACAAATTTGTATTAATGAGCAGGTTCTCTGTGGGTTCAGGAACACAGGAGGGTGGGAGTGAGGCTGCCAGCACAGACAACGACCTGGCAAAGCAGGTTCAGAGGTGGCCACCAAAATGGTCCAAGGGCTGGGACAAGGGGCAGTGGGGTCAGATTGGACATGGGGAAGAAATGTCAGACTGTGAGGGGCTGACAAAGGTTGCCCAGAGAAGTTGTGGCTGCCCCATTCCTGGGCACATTGGACAGGGCTTGGAGCAAGTAGTCCACTGGTGTAGATTTAAGGTGTCCCAGCAGGGCAGGCATGTGGAACTGGATGATCTTTGAAGGTCCCTTCCAACCCAAAGCACTCTGTGATTCTGAGTCTGTCCACCACTGAGCCCTACCACACCTCCTGAACACACCACAATGCCACAAATCACTGATTTCAGATTAATGTGTGGGCTCCTCTCTTCCTGTCCAAACAATTCTTGATGTGACAAACTGAATTCTACAATACCAAGGCAAAGTAATGCTGTAGAACAAAACCAGAAGCACTTCCAATGTCCTGGATGCTTCTGGAAGTCATAGGAATGTCACCACACCGTGTTCACTGCATATCTCAAGAGTTTTAAATAGATTATTATGCTTTTAGGCCATGAGTGCCCTTTGCAGACCCAAGTGGACCCCATGCCACTGCAGCAGCCAGGAGCACGGCAGCTCTTCTGTGAACACTCCCAAACAGGAACACTGCAACATCTTACAGTGAAAGCACAAGAGCCTGGAGGATGACTGAGCAATAGCCTGAGACATGTGAACTCCCTTGAGAAAATGCCTTGCTTCCAGGTTTGGCTAAGGAAATTTTAGCTGAGGAGCAGCTGCCAGGAGAGGGGAGCCTGAGACAATTTAGGAAGGGCCAGTCCTTTCAAGAAATTACAAAATCTCCTGGTTGGACATAGGGCTGGAGGCAGGGCAATGTGTGTGTGGGCACCCTCCTGGGACCTCCAGGCACAATCCCACAAGCAGACATGGAATTGCACTGGGCAAATGAGAAATGGATGGGAAGAGGGTACATGAGCAGAGAGGGACCTGGTCTCAGCTTTCCAGCCCCCAAGCACTGGGAGCACGAGCAGTGCTCAGCCCATGGAAGCAACACCTTTGCCAAAATGAGGGCTGCCAGTGGCCTGGAGCCATCCTGCAGGGTCAGACCTGCAGCATCCAACACCCCTGTGACACCAGCACCATGACAGAGGTGGGCAAAGGAGAACAGATTGTTATGTTAACAAACTGCTCACACTGCTGACACCAGCACGATGGAGGTGGGCTAAGGAGAGACACCTGGGCTCAATGCTCCCTGAAGGTGGAGCTTGGGGCAGCAGAGCTGTTCCAGGGCTGCCCCTCAGCAGGTGAGCCTGGGCAGGCTCCAGCCCCACCCTGCAGAGCTCAGCCCTGCTCTCCCCACACAGCTCAGCCCTCGGATCTGCCTGTTCCACAGTAAGGGCTTTGCAGACACTGAAGCTGGAAAGCCTCTGCTGACCTCACCACCCTCACAGCCAGCTCCCCTGGCTCCCCTGGGAACAGGGGACAACAGCATTCACAGTTCTACCTCTGCCAGATCCCCCAGACACCCAAATGTTGCCACCCTTTGGGTGCTTGAGCTCCAGCTCCTGGAAGCAAACCTCTTCTCTGGAAGTCAAGGCTGGTGAAGAAAGAGGTCTGGAAGGAATAGATTCTTTGACCAGCCAGCAACAAGCTGTCCCCAGGACAGAGATGCAAGGTCCCAGCTGCCCACTTCTGGCTCAAAGAGGAGCTGTAACATTTCTGGGCCCAGGCAGATGACACTTGGTCTGTTCTGTCTTATCCATGGACTTTCCCAGGCAGCCCAGGGCAAGACAACAGCCAGCCACCACAAAAACAGCCACTTGCTCTTCCCAGCCTCCACACTGCCCCATCCTTTCAGAAATCCCCCTCCCTGGACTCTCACCACCTCTCCAGGTCTTAAAGCCACCAGTCACCAGGCCAGCCCAAGCCCTCCCTCACCAGCCAGCCATGGCCACCTGCAGACACAGGGTTGTGCCTGGCCCCAGCCACCCCATCAGTGAAGCCACGTGGCTGCAGGACACACAGAGCTCACGGCTCACTCACTTTCATCAGGGTTGGGGGAAGCGAGGATGGCGCTGTGCTTCCTTTTCACTTCTTCCACATTCTCCGAAATTTTATCAATGAAGCCTCGGATTTCTTCCACCTGTGAAGTGAGACAGGACAGGTGGTCTGTGACAGACCTGGACTTTTGGAAAGTGAAGGGATTATTATACCCTATTCCAAAGCAACCATGACATGTCTGAACCACAGCAAACATCCTCCTGGATAAATATTTTCAAGCTTGGAACTACAGCACCACTGTGGAATCAGATCTCCATCCCACCAGCCAGCTCTGAGTCACAGCAGTGTAATATACACTGTATGTGCTGTATTCTTTGTGATACACTGAGAAACTTCTGGGATTTATATAAATCAGCACCAGACTGATTCCCAGACTCTGTGCCACTGGCAGAGCACTGCTGACACTGCACAAGCCAGGCTGGTAGCGGCTCAGTCCCCCGTGGCTCCTTGCTCCATAAAAAGCTCCAGAAACACCCAATTTGATCCTCACCCCCCATTCCAGGGAGGCCACATTTTCCAAAAGATCCATTCTGGCATTTTCCCTGCACTTCTGTGCTACAGGAAGACACCAGCATCGCCCAAGAGGGGAAACCTCTCCTGTGTTCTCCGCCTGCCAGGCTGCTCACCCTCTAACTCAGTCTTCTCCTTCGGCTCACACCACTCCTTTGCTCATCTTCCTCCACCTGCACATCAGATTTATCCCAGTTCCCACTCCATTGCCTGCACAGATCCATTTTAACACCCCCCACACACATGCCATGCTAAGGGTGTGCTAAAAATCCGCAAGCAGATCTTACAGCCACCCACATGCCAGAAGAAAACCTCTTGTTTGGGAACGGGAGGCACAAAATTAAATCAATCCCATGCAGAGACTGCTGCTCTGCAGAGGTGCTCTGGGGAAAGGCCTGAGAGCTGCATGTGAGGCTTCCCTGCTCCCATCCCCTGGGCAACAGCCTCGCTGGGTTCTGGAGGAGCAGGAGGAGCAGGGAAACATCCACAGGGCAGCACAGCCTCAGGTCTGCAGGGAAGCCAGGTTCCTGATGTTCAGCACTCAGCTGAGCATCAGCTGAGCAGCACCAGCCAGGGCAGGACCTTCATCCCAGCCCCAGTGGCTGCAGAGAACCTGGACCATCCACAACCCACCCTGGTGCCAGCAGAAAGGTCTGAACCAGCTTCAAAGCCACACTGGAGGAACAAACCTCTCACCTGCTCAAAGAACTCATCCATGAAACGATCCCGGTCCACGCTGACGGTGACTTCATCGTCATCATCACTGTCCTTCGCCTGCAACAACACAGAGAGAGAGAGCCATCAACGAGGGCTTCCTGCAGAGTTCATGGCCCTATTTCAGGAGCTCCTATGAGGAACCTTCTCCTGTGCTAACTTGCTCCAAGGAGTTGGGGCAAGCACTAGCCAGAGTGTGGAACACCCCAGGCACTGCCACTCCAAGCCCCCAGGACTCTGAGAGAGTGTAGTAATGCATGTTCTGCTAAGGAGTAAACAAGTAACCCTTTGTCTCCTTAAAAAGGAAAGAAGCCCAGAAGTTTCTCTCCTTAATTTGTTTAAAAGACACCTCATAGGACCTTGGGGACATCACCTCAAATTTAAGGATAGCCAATTGGACAGAAGCCAAAAGGTCCCACCTGAGCAATTCCCTAGAAAAAGAAGAGAACAAAGGAAGTGATTGCTTTTGTGAGGTGTTTCTAGCAGGGTAAGAACTTCCTACCCTGGCTCGGCTTTTTCTCTGCTAAGAGATTTGTTATTTTGCTCTTTATTAAAACTTTTCTGTTTCTAATGCTATCTCAGAAGTCATCCTGCTGTTTTTTAAGCCATCTAAAGTAGCTGAGCTATTTTGGGTGTGTTACAAATCTCTTAGAGCTCATTCCACCTGGCTCGAAGAGACACATGCAACAAGAGAGCAGAGAACAGACACATCCAGCAGTGAGGGATGGCCAAAACACCACAGCAGCCAGTGTCCCATGGCATGACCTCCACAGCGAGCATGGGACACAGCTAAGGACACCCCACATCCAAGGAGTGGGAGCTCCCAGGGCACCCTCAGCCCTGTGTGAACACACCGGCCCTGCAAGGAGCAGGAACTGGAAACACCACAGATTCCACCATGGGAAACAGCAGGATGCTGCCATGGGAGAGCATGAGGCATGTCACGGTGGGAAACACAAGGGATGTTGGACTGGGAAAGCACGAGGATGCTGCCATGGGAAAGCACGAGGAATGCTGTGATGGGAAAACATGAGGATGCTGCCATGGGAAACACAAGGAATGCTGTGATGGAAAACAGGAGGGATGCTGCCATGGGAAACACAAGGAATACTGTGATGGGAAAACACGAGGATGCTGCCATGGGAAAGCACGAGGGATGCTGTGATGGGAAAACACGAGGATGCTGCCATGGGAAACACAAGGAATGCTGTGATGGAAAACAGGAGGGATGCTGCCATGGGAAACACAAGGAATACTGTGATGGGAAAACACGAGGATGCTGCCATGGGAAAGCACGAGGGATGCTGTGATGGGAAAACACGAGGATGCTGCCATGGGAAACACAAGGAATGCTGTGATGGAAAACAGGAGGGATGCTGCCATGGGAAACACAAGGAATACTGTGATGGGAAAACACGAGGATGCTGCCATGGGAAAGCACGAGGGATGCTGTGATGGGAAAACACGAGGATGCTGCCATGGGAAACACAAGGAATGCTGTGATGGAAAACAGGAGGGATGCTGCCATGGGAAACACAAGGAATACTGTGATGGGAAAACACGAGGATGCTGCCATGGGAAAGCACGAGGGATGCTGTGATGGGAAAACAGGAGGGATGCTGCCATGGGAAACACAAGGAATGCTGCCACAGGAGAAAGCATGGGCGATGCCGTGATGGGAAAACACGAGGGATGCTGTCATGGGAAACATGAGGGATGCTGTCACAGGAAACACAAGGAATGCTGCCACGGGAAAGCATGAGGGAAGCTGCAGTGGGAAACACGAGGAAAGCTGCAATGGGAAAACATGAGGAATGCCATGTCAGGAAAACATAAGGGATGCCATGATGGTAAAAAGAAGGGATGCTGCCATGGGAAAGCACAAAGGAAGCTGTGATGGGAAACACAAGGGATGCTGTGATGGGAAAACAAAAGGAGTGCTGCAGAGTGCAGGAAAGGTGGGAGCAAACAGATAATACAGCAGAACTGGTAAAGTCACAGCAGGCAAATGAGGGGTTGTCCTTGTCTGCAGAAGCATGTGTGTCACTGTCACCAGAGATGAAAACACCTCCTGTCCCAGCAAGGCGGGGGATGCAAGCTCTCAAGGGAAGGAAAAATTACAGTCTTGCACATAAGGAGACATTTAAAAGATTATTATCCAAAGCAGTTCCACGACGGAGGGAAATGGAAAATTAACATGTTGGAAAAGTTTCCTCTAACTCCATCTTTACAAGAGAGAAGAAGCCAGTGGAATGGAGATTTAAGACAGGACTGCCTCTGCTCATCTCATGATGATTGCAGTTTTTGCAGACAGTTACACATCACCCCATGGCCCCTCTGCACTCTGCAGAGAGGAAGCCACTACAGTCTCCAGAGAGAGCCCTTTGACTTTGAAATAAGCCAGATGAAATATCTGTCCTACCCCCTAAAATTGTCTTTCCACCCTAGAGTGATTGATTTGGGTGTTATCATCTGGAGACCTCAGCTTTCAGCCTTGCCACCACTTGTGGCATTTTTTGCCTGGGTAACTAATGGAATAAATCAGACACAGAATAAATCCATTTTCTTCATGGTGGAAAAAGCCCCCTCTTTATTCACATAACTCCTTTTTATACAGTTTTACAGACCTCATGTGTGACTCCAATTGGTCAGGAGCTTTCTTGTTAATTACTTTATTGGTCAGTAACAAGTTTTTATTCTGTATTGATTGGTCAGTCCAACCCCTGATGTGTACATGCAGGAAAAGTTGTTCTTGAGAAATAGTTTTCATTTTTCTATCTAATGTGTAAAATCAGTTTATACAGGTGCTGTGTCTTTCACCCAGGAATAGATTGTTATGTTAACAAACTGCTCACACCAGCATTGCTTTCACATGGGAACTTGCAAAGGGCTAGCCTGACAAGGCCAGCCGCTGATTTTAGGAGAGAAGGTTTGATTTTATGAAGCCTTTCTTTATAATTTTTCTACCTTACTACAAGAGGTAACTCACTCACACACAGTTATCCCATTCATGGTTATCCAGAGCCTTTGTGATCACAGAGCTCCCACAATTCTGGTGAAAATCTCACCCTGATAAGGAAGAGCAGGCATGGTGCTGCGCTTACCCACCACTCTATGGGCACAGAAAACTGTGCCCTAAAGTCTGAAATTGTGCCCATTTGCAGCACAGCCACTCAGGCCAGGAGCTGCTGGCACAGTGAGTCTGGGGCATGGCCACAGCTGCCAGCCTGGGGATGGGTTGGTACATTTAAATCCCTCCAGTGGTGGTGACTCCACCAACTTCCCTGCACAGCCTGTTCCTGGGTTTGACAGCCCCTTCCATGAAGGCATTTTGCCTAATATCCAACCTAAACCTTCCCTGCAGCAACTTGAGGTCATTTCCTCTTATCCTGTCACTTGATAACCTGGGAAAAGAGAGTGACCCTCACCTGTTTGCACCCTCCTGTCAGGGAGCTGTAGAGAGTTAAGAAGGCTCCCCCTGAGCCTCCTTTTCTCCAGGCTGAGCCACCCCAGCTCCCTCAGCCACCCGTGGTCCTCCAGACCCTTCCCCAGCTCTGTTCCCTTCTCTGGACATGCTCCAGCCCCACAGTGTCTTCCTTTTCAAGGGGCCCCAAAACTGACCCCATGATTTGAGATGCCTCAGCAGTGCCCAGCCCAGGGGACAGTCACTGTCCTGGTCCCACTGGCTACCTGTGTGCTGGGACAAGCTGGGCTGTACAGTCCCTGCAGCAGGCACTGCCTTCTGCAGCAGCCAGGGCCAGCTCTTTCCCTGAATTTTTGCCTCCAAAATTCTGCAGTTTGCTCACACCAGGTCCACACCACCTCTCCCATTCCAGAGCACAGCTCAGGCTTCGGGCAGAGCTGGACACATGACCACATCCAACACCTCCCACACCACCCTGGAGCCAAGGGCAGGATTTGGCCACAGGCTCTTTTAAATCCTTCCTGCACCAGTGCCACCAGACAGCCCAGTCCCTCCCCCTGTCCCGTGCCATCACTGCTCCAGCCTTGCTCAAAGCCATCTGAGCACAGTGACAGCTGTCACTGTCCCAAGGCCAATGCCATTCCTTCAGCCAGCACCAAGCCTGGCTCTAAGCTCAGGTCCACGTGGGGTCAACAGCTGCTTCCAGAGCAATGCCTACATATGCTTCATTGCTCCCAGAGCATCCCAAGCACTCCCCCAGCACCCAGAGCACATGGGAGGAGGGCTCACCATCGAGGAGGTCACAAAGAACCCTGTCCTAAAGCCAGGAATGCATGGACAGATCTTTCTACAGAGCCACAAGTATCACCCACGTTCACATTCCACTTCACCTATCACACATGCCTGCTAGGCTGGTGCTGTGCTTGATTTTAAGCATCAACAGCTTTGAAGCATCACACACTTTGGTGGATGGTACCAAGAGCCCACTGGATGGGCAATAACAACACAGACCCCCACCTACACCCCCCAGGATCCTGGATAATGCCAACAGATCCTGGGGACACATGCTGTGAGTGATGGAAGATGCACCTGCCAATGCAAACACCACCCTGGATGAGAGCTGCCAGGTCAGGGGATCTTTCTTCCCCCACCCTGCTAATCCTCTCCATGTCAGGGACAAGGACATCCACAGCAGCCCCCACAGATGGAGGGACACATGTCCTGCCTGCAGCCCCTGCCACCTCACCCGACAGGATGGTCATCCACAGGAAGGAGTCAAAGGAAAGGGGCTGAGAGCACCCTGTGAGGATGGATCAGGGGATTCTGGTGGGTGACAAATGGGACTTGACCTAGCCATGGGCACTGGCAGCACAGGAAGCCAAGGGTCTCCTGGGCTCACCCTCAGCAGTGTGGGCAGCAGGGGAGGGAGGGGATGTTCCCCCTCTGCTCTGAGACACCCTGGAGCTGCCTCCAGCTCCGGGGTCCCAGCACAGGACAGTGGTGTTGAACTGAGGGTGGAGTCAGGGTGGACATGGGGAAGAAATGTCAGTCCATAAGGGTGGGATGGCCAGAGCAGCTGTGGCTGCCCCATCCTGGAAGTGTCCAAGGCCAGGCTGGACAGGGCTTGGAGCACCCTGGACTAGTGAAAGGTGTCCTTGTCCATGGCAGGGGGTGGAACTGGGTGGGAAGCACCAGTCAGCCCCTGCAGCCCTGTACAGAAAAACACACCTTCAACACAACCTCCCCACAAGCCTATCCAGCATTTTTGCCATCATTCTGTCAGGATCTCAACTTGCCAGAATTCTGAGCCCCTTTTTGAAGCCTGTGAGCAGAGTATTCCCACTGTTAATTTTAAATGCAAGCTTGTACAGAAACCAGGAAGGCCAGGGACTGGCAGCAGAGGAAGAGCAGCAGGGGAGCAGGGTACCTGCCAAGGTGCTCTTCTCCTTGTCACCTCTCACTTGTCCCTTCCACATCCAAAACAGGCCTGCCTCATTGCACAAAGGATGCCACACCCCTGCCTAGTCCTACCCGTGCTGCCCACTGCACCCTGCCCAGAAATCCTGCAGGAAGGGGACCCACCACGCAGGAAGGGGTTTCTGCCAAAGCCACACACAGCCTTGCCAGAGGCACTCGTGGCTGAGGGCTGACCACTCCTGGGAGCACACAGGCTGATGGACAGGCAGAGAGATGTTATTTAGGGCAGGCACTGGACAGGGGGAGTGGCACAGAGCCCAGGCAGAAGCCCCATGAAGAGGAAATTACACAGATGGAGCCTGCTGGTCAGGAGGGCACATGTCACTTGTCACTCCGGGCTGGAGAAGGGCACCATCTGTGCAACCCACGTCACTGGGAACACCCTCAGTGCCATCCTGCCTCTCACTCCCTGTGTCAGGCAGATCATCCCACCCCAGCACCCCGAGCCCTGGGCCAGTAAGCAGCAGCCACAGCCACTAATGGGTGACTTGGACTGGAGCCAGAGGGGATGCCACTGGGAGAACAGCTCACAGCATGCAGGGCACTGATGGATCAGCTGCTCCCAGCATCTCCCTCCACTCTGGCCCTCACTGCCCTACCCCAAGCTTGAGCTGTCCCCCCATGATTAATTCTAGTACAAAAGTAGGAACGAGGCCAAAACTTTCAAAAAAGAAACATAAAACAAAAACAAACAAAAAAAAGAAACGTGTTTCAAAAGGAAACATAACAGTGTTTTGGCTTCATGCATCCCAACTGTGAGCATCCCAGGTTTCCAAAGTCACATGGAAGGCTCCTGTCTCAGTCAAAACTACTTGCAGGTGCTGCTCAGCACAAGCAGCAAACAATTCCCCAGCCTGGGAACTCACAATGTCAGGCACACCATGCTCCCAGTGCCCCTCCACTTCTGCCTCAGGCCCTGCCAGGCAGTACCAAGGACCCAGGGCTTCCAGGCTTTTCCCCACACAGAGTAGGTGAGGATAATCCTTCTCTTGCAAGGTTTTTATTTCTCCAGTCCACCAGAGGCCAAGCAGTGGCACCATGTGGGCACTGTCCCCACAGCTGGGATGGCTCTGGGAGCTGCTGCCTCTTCAGTGCCACTGAGCAGCAGGATGGGGAGGGCAGGGCACTCAGAGCTCCTCCAGCAGCTTTCAGAGCCAAACAGGCTTCAAAGTGCCCTCCACAAGGGCCAAAATCCCAAGTGGAGGCAGAGGCAAGCTGTGATACCATCCCTGACACAAAGGAGCAGCAGATGGGAAGACACCCAGAGCCCTGGAGCATCCCAGCTCTATGGGTTGTAACCAGCACATGCCAATAAATCCATTCCAACCCTCCCCATTCCCTCTCCAAGCACTCTCTGAAAGAGACAAAGGAGCACAGAACACCTGAAAAGACTTGATGCTTGCTCTCCTCCAAAGCTGGCAGGGCGGGTGTGCAGGGCATAAGCAGGTCCCTGTCACCTCAGCAGTGGCCACACGCAGCCCCAAGCTCCTGTCCTCTCCTGTCAGGGCTGCAGATGGATTTGACCACGTCCAGATGCATCCAGGGAGCTGGTGCAGGCAGCAGAGGCAGGGCAGAGGAACAACGGGGCTCAGCCCCTGTTGGGCACACCTGAACACAAACACATCCCTCTACCGAGCCCTGCTGGCACATTTTCCTGGGAAACATCTGTGTCCAAACAGGCAGTGAGCCCTTGCCTGCCTCCAGCACCCCACGGGAGGCCATGCTGCCTCCCCATCCTACCAGAGACAAGGCAAGCCTCACAAAAGCACAAGGGAAAGAAAAAGCCACACCAGCTGCCATCCTCCTTCTGGGGACCACTCAGTTAAGCAAAGAAAGGCCTCATCTCTGAGATGAGGAGGCTGCTCCACGGCTTCACTCCCAGGCTGCATCTGTTTGTTTTTATTTATGAACACCTCCGTGCTGCTCTGCCCAGCTGAAGAGATTCCAGCCATCTGGGCTTGACTTGCTTTGTAAAATTATGTTCTTTTTGTACCAAGAACACGGCAGGATGCAGGGGCTGCTGCTCCTGGGGCTGCCTCTGAGCAGCTGTGGGCCATGTCTGGGATTGTGTCCCCATACAGGGTGGCACACGGGGGTCCAACACCCAACAGCAGTCACCTTGCTCCCCATGTCCAAACCCCAAGGCCAGGGCACTGCTGCTGACACCAAGAGCTCCCAGGGCAGCTCATTCCAGCATGCAGCTGTGCAAGGAAGGACAAGGTCACAACAACTCAGCAGCGAGCAGCACTGACATCCCAGCCACCCCACAGAGCCCAAAGGACACGTAGGAGAACGCAGAGATGCCCAGATCTCTGGAAACATCCCAGCCTGGCTCTGCAGGGCTTGGCAGCACAAGGGCAGCTCAGCACAGCCTCACCTGGACAAGGTGCAGGGCACCCAGGGATCTCCCACCCACCAAAGGAGTCCCTCACCCTGGGGCTGCCCTTCGTGCCTTGAGAAGGCTGACCTAGAACAGAGACTAGACAGAGCCAAAGGATATAGGAGGGATTTATTGAGAGGCCTCAATGGATCCACCTTGGGCAGCACAACCCAAAATAGTCACAAAATGCATGACCAGTCACGAGGTCTCTCACTTTTATAAGTTTTGGTCCATTTGCACATTGGAGTTCATTGTCCAATTACAGCTTGAGTCCCATCCTTCTTGTTTTCTCTCTTCAGCCCACGTTGTTTGTGCTCCTGGGCCTGAGATTTGGATCATTTGTCCTTGATCCCCAGCTAGAGAAGGAATTGTTTTGTCTCCCTGCTCTGTGAAGAGAGCTCACCATCCCCTAATGTGGAGCCCAGCCCCACACACTAAAGCAGCACAGAATGTGAAAAATATAAAAGCTAAAACCTGAGGCATCACCCCGACCTCCCCACACTTCAGGGTTTGCTTTAGGCATCTGCAGCAGCCAAAAAAAAGCCCTTTAAGCAGGGCTGAAGTCCTGTTCCTGAAGGTTTCCAGGGAGGTGGTGCCAAGGCTGAGGATAAGGACAGCCAGAGGGTGTGCTCCCAGGAGACAGCCCTGAAGAGCTGAACCACCCAAGACCATGCTTTAAACCAGGGATTAAACCATGCTTCAGACCATGGTCCCAGCCTCAGCCCTTTTTGCAGACCATACAGTGCACCATGACAAATTGGCCATTCCATGGCACCCAGGCCCCAAACTCAGCTGTGTCCTATCCCAGCATTAAATCCAGCTGGCAGCCTGTCACCAGTGGTGCTCTCCAGGGATCAGTGCTGAGGCCACTCCTGTCTCACAGCTTTGTCAATGACGTGGACAAGGGGATCGAGGGCATCCCCAGCAGAAGACACCAAGCTGGGTGAGATGTTGACCTGGTGGAGGGCAGGAGGGATCTGCAGAGGGATCTGGACAGGCTGAATCAATGGGCCAAGGCCAATTCTGCGACATTCAATGAGGCCAAGTGCAGGGTCCTGCACTAGGGTAACAACAACGCCATGGAATGCTCCAGGCTGGGGCAGAGTCACTGAAAAGCTGGGAAAGGCCTTGGGGTGCTGGCCAGGAGTAGCTGAACATAAGCCCAGGTGGGCAAGAGGCCAATGGCACTTGGCTTGCATCAGAAATAAAGTGTCCAGCAGGACCAGGGCAGGGATTGTCCCCCTGTGCTGGACACTGCTGAGGCACCACAAATCCTGGGGTCAGTTCTGGGCCCCTCACAATAAGAAGGTCATTGAGATGGTGGAGTGTGTCCAGGGAAAGGAATGGGGCTGGGAAGGGTCTGGCGCACCAGGAGCAGCTGAGGGAGCTGGGGGGGGCTCAGCCTGGAGAAAAGGAGGCTCAGGGGGACCTCACTCTCTACAACACAGGACGATGGAACCAGGTGGGGGTCAGGCTCTGCTCCCAGGGAACAAGGGACAGGACAAGAGGAAATGGCCTCAAGTTGTGCCAGGGCAAGTTTAGTTGGATACTGGGGAAAATTTCTACATGGAAAGGGCTCTCCAGCCCAGCTGCCAAGGCACAGGCTGTGCAGGGCAGTGGTGGAGTCACCATCCCTGAGTGGATTTAGCAGATGTGTAGTTGTGGCACTCGGGGTTGGTGCTGGCCTTGGCAGTGCTGGGGAAAACCCTCAGAGGGCTTTTCTAACCTAAGCAATTCTATATTTCTAATATTTACCAAAACCAGCCCATACCTTCCCATTAACAAGTTTTTTTAATTAATAAAAGTCCAAGGCACAGATGACTTCAGCATTCAGCAACATCTGCATGAGTCAGGTGGTGTTTCCAATTTCCAACACTAGCAGTGCAAGGGAGAACCTGATTTCCAAGAGTTTTGTCCTTAGGTGTTTGCTTGCCTTCCTGCAAAATAATTCCCAGCCTTTGGCACAAAGTCCAAGCCTTTCATCAGAACCATGGTCACTCTTAAGCTCAGTTTTAAAAGCAATCAGGTAAAATTCTCCTCAATTCTGAAGAACAAGTGTCAGAGGTGACAGAGTTGCCACCAGTCCTGGAGAAGGCAATGAGCTGAACACACTGACCTCCTGTAGCTGTGAAACATGGACAGCACTATCACCTACAGGAAAAGCACCCGTACTTTACAGCCAGTACTTTATAAATTTACAGTCATGACTGAAGAATGATTTGGTTAAAAACAGACTTAAATAATCTGAAATTTATTTCTTAACTAAGTGGCATCATCATGGTTACAGCTCCTGTGCAGACCAGAGCTTCCCATGGGCAGCAGAAGGACCTGCAGCCACAGCACTCATCTCTTCTGTCCACTCCATTCACCAGGGTCAGCCCCCAGAGAGGTCTCTGCTGGGATCACCACCCTGCTTTGGTGTCTGCCAATGCCACCAAGCCCTGGTGATGCCCACTAGTGACACTGCAGCCTGTCCTAGGAAACTGTCAGAGAAAAAAGAAGGAAAGCCTCAGGCAGAGAAGGTGACACAGGCAGCACCACAAGTCCCAGGGCTGTGGGATCACCACAGTCTGCAGGACTGTTACCCTTCAAATCCCACCACCCCACCTACAAACAAGCACTCATGGACTATTGATTTGGAATGGACCCTCAAGGATGCTCCAGTCCAGCACCTTCCACCAAACCAGGCTGCTCACATGGTCGTGAAAGCTCAATGACATTTCTCTGGTGCTGCTGCCTAGTCCCTGTGAAAGAACCTCAGCACCATCCAGGTGAGACACTGATCCTCCCAAAAGGCAAAGGTCCTCTGGAAAACCAAAACAAACAGTCATTTCATACACAAACCCAAAGTCTGACAGAACCTGATGGAAGAACCAGCAATGGCAAGGAAAAAGGCAGAGCTCATACTGGAAAACCTGCAGCACACATCTGCAGAAGTACAGCAGCATGGAAGTGGCCACAGTGGCAGCACTCTCCTGAAAACTCACAGAACAGCGAGCAGAAAACTTCATTTTTAGTTATTTCCCATGAAAAGAAACCTGGGTCTGCAAGTATTCACTAGAATTTGGAAAACTGCACTGTTAACAGAAAGTTCAGTCCCACCCTGCAGCAAATTTTGATGCTGCACAGCCAGGTCTGTCCCCTGTGCTGGCATGTATCCCAAAGTGCCTGTGGATGCCTGAGGAGGAAGAGGCAGCAGGGAGGAGGAACCTTCTCCTGTAGAAAGAACATGCTGGCCTTGTTCAAGGTCAGAACAATTTGGGAAGGAGATTTGGAATTCTACAACCAGTCAGGAGCTGGTCTAGTGGAAGATGTCCCAACCCATGGCAGTGGGGTTGGATGATATGGTCCTTTGAAGGTTCCCTGGCAGCTGAGGGGAAACTTTTCTTGAGCCTGAGCTCTTCAGGGCTGCTGGAGCAGAAGGACTTCCTGTTCTCCTCTGAATGTCCCCAAGCTTTTGGCCAGCAGACATCCTGGGCTCCACTCACTACTTCCATCACTCCTGCAAAAGGTGATGGAGGAAGAGACCCTCCTGTGAGGGGACAGCAGCTGCATCACTACAGAAAATACTCAGAGTGTCACTGAAAAAGGCTGAAAGATGTTTCAGAACATCTCTCATGCAGGACTTGAGCATCCTGAACTCTATCTGCTGTGTCAGCCCCATCCCTGGAAGTGTTCAAGGTCAGACTGGAAGAAGGCTCAGAGCAATCTGGTCTAGTCGAAGGTGTTCCTGCACATGGCAGGGCTGTTGGAACCACATGGTCTTCGAAGGTCCTTTTCAAGCCAAACCACTGTGTGAGCCCATGACACACCACATGCCACAGCCTGTCCCCTGTTCACAGCCATAAGTCTGCTCCCTGATTTAGGAGTGCCCACATTTCCAACACCAGCCCTGGTTCTGGCCACTGCAGGCAGGGGCACAGGCAGAGGTGCAGAGGTGCAAGCAGCCTGTGACACATCACCCCTGCCCTCTCCCCTTCTTTCAGTTCAGCAAAACTTTCTACTCCTTGTGCTTCCACAGTTGCCTCGTTTCATATTTTTCCTAAGCAAAGAGCCTCTCTGGCTTTGTGCCTGGTCAGGTCCTGACACAGCACTGCTCCATCTCCACTTCCCGTGCTGTCCTCTGCTTGCCCTCCCCTCCCCACACACCTCCTCCAGGATCATCCTGCAAGGACACTCCCCTGAGGCAGGTGTGCTCAGGTCACCTGGAGCCAGAACAATACCACACACTCTGCCTTCCTGGCCTTCCACCTGGGCTCGCTCTCCTCCTTTTTGCTAATATACATAATTTTCTGGAAGAAGCAATTTATCACAGTACTTAGCTTAATGAGCCTTACTGTACATGTTCTGCCTGTAGTGATAATTTTGCATATTTCCTGAGAAATCTTGTTAATGGGGAGATACATGGCAAAACAAACATTTGTACAGCTTCCGAGCAGCTCACACACAAAGACACTTCGATTAAAACCACGGGGATGACACTGAGCCCTTTTGGCTCCATCCTCTCAGACATCCAATGCACAGCTGACCTGTCTGGCTGCACTTATTATCACTCTTATCACTGGTGCCCACAGATTGACACCAGGTCTCAGTGGGTCAAGAGTACTTCTGTATTTAAGTTGACTTCATGGTGGGACCACCAGACCCCCATGCACCAGACCTGAAGCTCCCCAACACACACCAAGGGACTCTGGGACTCAGTGTCCCCTCTGAGGTCTGTCTGTCCCTCAAACCCTGTCCATCACCCCACCAGGCCCCTCCCAGGCTGGGTATATGACACACCACTCCAGCAGAGTCTGGGCTTTGCCTGGAGCCATGTCTAAAGCACAGAAAAAGGTTTTCCCAGTTTTTAGCTTGCCCTACCATGGTGTGCACCCACTGCTGTGAAGAGCACCCCTGTGGCACAGGGACACCCAGGACCCCTCAACTGCTGGGGAACACAAGGACATCCCACACAGGAGCATGTAGGAACACAAGAACATCTCACAGAGCATGTAGGAACACAAGGACATCTCACACAGGAGCATGTAGGAACACAAGGACATCTCACACAGGAGCATGTAGGAACACAAGGACATCTCACAGAGCATGTAGGGCTCATCTACATCACTCCTGTCACCCTCCTCCTTGCCCAGCTGCCCAGCCCAGCAGACCCCAGCAGTGAAGATCCACCAGCATCTCACCCTCCTGCTCCAGGACCCCAAGGGAGCAGGCAAAGCAGCTTTCCTGCTGCAGTGCCTGTGGGATCAGGAACGCTCTAAGGGCAGCCATGATGTTTGACCTGCCTCGGCAGCTCTGCTCCTCCCCACCCCCAAAAAATCAGCATTTCAGGAATGCTAAAAGCCGTCAAGCCGAGGCAGAGCAGGCGGAGCTGCGGACACAGCCACCGGCTGTCACCGGCCATGTGACAGCCCTGCTCCCGACTGGGAGGGACACAGGACAGCTGAATTATTTATGTGTGACCCTTCTGGCTGAACAGAAGAGCTCGAAAGCACTTATGGCAACGGAGAGGGTTAAAAAGGAAAGGAAGATGGCATCTAAATAAGTGAGTATATTCATCTCCAAGGTCTGTAGGGACTTCTGCAGCCAGGGGGTTCTGGAAAAGATGGAGACACACAAGACCTGACCTCTGCAAACAGCAGCTGTGGTCGACTTCACATTTGTGCCCCTAGGAGAGAAAGCCTCAGTAGGAACAGTATGGAATTAAGAGGAAGGGATGAAGTGAGGCCGGGCTGTGAGTCCTGGGGCACTGCTGCAGATTTCACTGCCACAGGAAGGGACAGGGTGCATCCACAGAGCTGGACCTGGAGCCCACCTCGCTTCCTCTCTGCTTTTATTTTTAACTCCCATCTCCCACAACTCCCACTGGCAGGAGGCAGCGCTGGGAGCAGGGACTTGGCTGTCAGGAGTGGGGATTCAGCCAGCTGGGCAGGGCAGTGGCACGGCACAAACACACAAACATCACTGGAGAAATGCACACAAAAACAGCTCTGGAGATGAACAACGGGCACAGGAGGAAAGTGCACCCCAAAAAATGGGTCCTGCCCATGGCTGGGGGGTAGGAACTGCATGGCTTCTTCCAACCTAAACCACTCTGTGATCCTGTAACACTGGCACATCTCCCTCACTTCCTCTCACTCTCAAAACACCATTCATAATTATTTCACCATTTGGACCTGTGTCACATCCTGGAAATCCCAATGTCTCACTCAAGCTGAGCTGTCAGCTCCATGGCACGATGGAGCACCATAGGACTCTCACAATCCTGCATGTATACACCATCTCATCAGGGTTGCTTTTGAGGGTGCTGGGGAACAGGACCAGCTCCAGACCCACTCCAGAGGGGCAGGAAACACCACTGAGAGCCACAGCTGCAACACCTGCACAGAAGCAGCTGTAACCAAAGCTCTGCTCAGCCTCATCCAAGGCATCCTGCACGGCCCATTCTCAGCAGCTCTCCTCCACAACAAGAGGACATGTTTTATCTGTAAGTTAAATTTCCTATCCCTGGTCCAGAGCAGACCTGGGGGCACTATTCCCACAAGGGCACTGAATTAAGCTCCAGCAAGTCTGATCCAAACCAGAGCTGAGGTTCAGAAAAGAGCTGGGATTAGCATTTTAAATTTCAAGTACCATTTAAAAAATCCCGTTAAGACATGAAGCTCCTGTTCTGTAGAGCAGTGACTGCCCTGCATCCCCTCCTCTGCTCCAACAATGCCAGCTCTTTTTCTATTAATCCTTCTTTTTTATCATCCCTGGCAGAATTTAAACACTGCGTTAACATGGGAAGAACCAACCCAGGCTATTAATGAGGCAGCAGAGAGGATACAAGTTCAAACGCTCCTGACTCTGTGTCCACTGCAGCATCTCGCTCCTCCCCGGTGTCTGCCACCACCAAGGGTGTAAATCCATGCTGCCTCACTCACTGCAGTCCTGCCAGGGGGCACCCACTCATATTCGGGGCAAGTGGATGCTCAAAAGCATTCCTCCATCCCCAGGAGTCCCCGGGAAGAATGCTGCACCCGCAGCATGAGGCTGATGAATAAGGAGCAGCAGCAGGAGTGAGGCGAAAACACATTTTATTTTTCTTAAGGCGTATTTAAAGGAACAGAGAAATTTTAAAATACTCCATGGCATCACTTCTCAGCCAGCAACGGCTGCCAAAAGGACATTCATGAGGCTTCTTTTTACTATTATTATTAAAAAGCTGCTTTCCAATCCCATTTCACAGCCTGTGCTGGTGGTGGAGACAGAGCCCCATGTTTGGGTGTTTTCCAGGCAGAGTGGGGAGGCAGCTCTTGGGGGAGCCTCTTCCTCCCCCAGAATCCACAGCCACCCCTGGGCACATACAGTCATTTCTGGGCATTCAGAGCTGCCCCATCACCCCAACAGCTGCCCATCATCCCCGACAGCCACCCCCTCAGCCCCTCGCTGGCATCACCCCAGCTCCATCCTCCTGGTGTTTTTCAGATCAAACCAAACTCCCAGCCAAGTGATCCTGGTGGGAGCTCTGATGCCCGACCAAACTGGACACCACAGTGGTGCCCACTGCCCCTCGCTCTATGGCAGAGTCCTCCTCACGGGACAGACCCCCCTGCAATCCCAGGCGGCTCTGCAGCGCCAACCGTGAAGTAATTAAAAAAGGAAAA